>VWZS01001909.1:36233-50132 GCA_013397075.1 Rhabdornis inornatus | reverse complement strand
GCAACAGCTGCGGCCCCCCCTGCGGGGCTTGTGGCCAGCACGGCTTCCCCTCTGTGCTCTTCCCCGCAGGCAGCTNGCGGGCTGCCCGGTGCTGTGCAGCTGCCGCGGGCAGGCGGTGGACTGCAGTGGGCAGCGCCTCTTCTCCGTGCCCCCCGAGCTGCCGCTGGACACAGGCAACCTGAGCCTGGCCCACAACCGCATCGCCAGCATCCCGCCGGGCTACCTGGGCTGCTACGGGCAGCTGCGCGCCCTCGACCTGCGCAACAACTCGCTGGCGGCTCTGCCGGCCGGGCTGTTCCGTGGCGCCCGGCGCCTGGCGCACCTGGACCTCAGCTACAACAACTTCAGCCTGGTGCCCGCTGACATGTTCCGCGAGGCCAGCGCGCTGCTGCGCCTCGACCTGAGCCACAACCCGGGGCTGCGCCGCGTCCACCCCCAGGCTTTCCGCGGCCTGGCCCAGCTGCGCGAGCTGGACCTCAGCTACGGCGGCCTGGCCGCCCTCAGCCTGGACGCCCTGGAGGGGCTGCCCGGCCTCGTGGGGCTGCGCCTGGGGGGCAACCCGTGGCTCTGCGGCTGTGCCATGGAGCCCCTCCTCAAGTGGCTGCGGGGGCGCATCCAGCGCTGCTCCTCGGGTAGGTGCTGCCAGGACCCCCGCGCCCTGTCCCGCCCGCAGCCGGTGGCTGGGCTGATGCCGTCCCTCCATCCTGCAGATTCACAGCAGGCCGAGTGCTGGGCTCCCCCGGAGGTGGCAGGGGCCCCACTGCTGTCACTGACGGAGGAGAGCTTCCAGGCCTGCCACCTCACGCTGACCCTCGATGACTATCTCTTCATCGCCTTCGTCGGCTTCGTTGTCTCCATCGCCTCGGTGGCCACCAACTTCCTGCTGGGCATCACGGCCAACTGCTGCCACCGCTGGAGCAAGGCCAGCGAGGACGAGGATGTTTAGGGACCATCACCGCTGATAGACCCCCGCCCCGGCCACCCCCCAGTCCGGCCGCCCCCGCGGGGACACCAGACTGTGCCTTGTCCGCGTCCACTCCCGCCACCCCCCGCGCCGGGGTGGCCCTCGAGACGCCGGGGACGCCAGGGGACAGCCCTGCTTCCTTTTGCCCCAAAGTGGGGAGTTTTCGCACCCCACATCACCGTGAGCTTGGACCCCCTCCTGTGCTGTTCCCACTGCCCAGGACTGGTTGAGGCAGCAATTTGGGAATCCCCTGGGAACCCCCCCACCTTTGCCTGGGAGAGACAAAGTGTGTGTGTCTTGGGGACCACAGCCACTCTCCTGGGGGCATTAAGGAAATCCCTGCTTTCAGCCCCAAAGCAGCACTGCTGGAATCCCCCAAATCCTGCACATACTCTCCAGCCTCCCCAAAAATCCAGGGGAGCAGGAAGCGATGCTGACACCCAGCTTATCACCACCGTTCCAGGGCACGCCTGCATCTTGCTGGTGATGCCAGGATGTGCTGGGACAGCACTGGGACTGCTGGGCCTGGCAGTGGGATGGGCTGTGACATCTCCAGGGAATGGGATCTCCCAAGGATGGCACCTTCCAGGGATTGCATCTCCCAGTGATGGCATCTCCCTCCTCTTCGGGGCCAAACCGGGCACCAGCATTGCCCACCCTGGGGGAGGTTTGGAAGGTGGAAGGAGCTCTAAAAAAGGGCAAAAAAAAAGAAAAAAAACCAAAAAACAGAAAGCCAACGACCCTCTGTCCAGCTGGGATGGCCATGTCCCCAGTGCCTCTGTCACCTGTCCCTGGTGTCTGTGTCACCCTGTCACTGTGGGAGCACATCAGGTGGGGAGTGGGGCTGGGGGCTCACCCGGGGGCTGCTTTGTCCCTTCCCCTGTCCCCCGTGGAGGCTGCGTGCACAGGGAGGGGGGTTTGGTTCAATTGCAATCCACCCCAAAAGGGCTCCAGCTGCACCCCAGTCCTAGCGCTGCCCCTGGGAAAGGGAACTTGGCCTCTGCCTTCTCTATTTTGTCTGGGTTTTTATTATTTTCCTTTCAGTGAGTCCAAGAACCCCCCTGCTCCACACCCCCTGCACCCCTCCCAACTCCAGCACCCCTGCACCAGCCACACAGACATGGAGCATCCACCTGCATCCCACTGACTCCTTCCTCTGCCTCACCCTCTTCTTTTTGTATTTATGTTTTATTTTCCTTCTCTTTTGTTTCTCCTTGTCTTTTGATTTTATTGTTTTTCCTTTCCTTTCCTTTCCTTTCCTTTCCTTTCCTTTCCTTTCCTTTCNTTCTTTTCTTTTCTTTTCTTTTCTTTTCTTTTCTTTTCTTTTCTTTTCTTTTCTTTTCTTTCCTTTTCTTTTCTTTCCTTTCCTTTCCTTTCCTTTCCTTTCCTTTCCTTTCCTTTCCTTTCCTTTCCTTTCCTTTTCCTTTTCCTTTTCCTTTTCCTTTTCCTTTTCCTTTTCCTTTTCCTTTTCCTTTTCCTTTTCCTTTTCCTTTCTCTCTCTTCCCCCCCCCGACCCCCGCTCTTTGTACGTTTTGTAACCGCGGGTTTTGTACCACGGGGCACTTTTTCAGCGCCAAACCTCGACAATAAAGAGTGTCAGCGCAGCCGGGGCTGGGACACGCGTGTGGCGGGGGGGACACGGGTGTGTGTGACAGGGACGTGCGTGTGGGGGGACACTGTGTGTGTGACAGGGACGTGTGTGTATGACAGGGACATATGTGTGACAGACACCCGCGTGCGTGCAGCGGGCACAGGCGACATCCCGCAGCCTGCAGAAGGCATCAGCCTTGCTTTTCCCTCCAGTGCTTCCTGTTATTCCTCCGGCAGCATCTCCCGGCCCCGGCGGGGCCCAGCTGTGGCCGCCGGGTCACCTCGGCGTCTTCGCCCTCCCCGGGACCCCCTCCGAGCGGGCGGGGGGACGCGGGGCCAGTCCTGCCTGGCCGGAGCCCAGAGGTCGGGCAGCAGCTGTGCCGCGTCCGGCCGCGCCGGAGCCCCAGGGGAGCGGTGGGGGCAGCGGCCGGACAGTGGATCCCAGCGCCCACCCCCAGTGCCCCAAACCCCGGCACTGCCCTGCGTGTCCATCCATCCATCCATCCATCCATCCATCCATCCATCCATCCACATAATACAATCCCACCTCCCATCCCAAACCACTCCTACCCTCCCAAACTGCCTACCCCCCATCTTTTCCACCCCTTTTCCTCTCTCTGTCCCCTCCTCAGTCCTTCAGGGTCCACCGGACCTTCGGGGGTCCCCTCACAATGGAGGGGGCCCCCCAAGGTCCCCGGTAGGGACACACCGAGGCAGGGACCCCCCCGCCCCGAAATGCCACTCCCGGCAGCAGCCATCGCTCCCACCTCACAGTGACAAAAGTTTCTGAGCCCTGGGTGTGGTGCCGAAGCTTTCCCGAGGCTTTAGCAAATCCGTGTTTTCCCGGCACAAACGGGAGCTGCAGCCCCCCCACCCACGCCGTTCCCCCCCTCCGTTTGCTTTGGGGCGGGAGGTGTGAAGGAGCCCTAGCCGGGCTGTAAACACGGAGGTCACTTCAAAGGGGACGCCCGGGGACATCCTTAGCACCACCAGATTATTTCGGCACCCCCGGGCGGGATGCGGGATGCGGGATGCGAGGTGGGGGAGGTTAGGGGGATGAACATCCCGTTTGGCAGCTTGGAAAAGCGGGGGGGNNNGGGGGGGGGGGGGGGAAGCTGCCCGGGGAGGGGGGGGCTGTCCCCGTCCTTGTCCTAATTCCTATCCCCGGTGCATCCATCCTACCCGGTGCCCGCTTTTACTCCCTGCGCAGGATAATCTCTTTTTTTCCCAGCCCAATTGGGACCGGCAGCGTCCCCAAGACACCGCATTTTTTGGGTTTGAGGGGCCCCCAGGCTCCCTGAGGATCACACCCACACCCCCACTCCCCAGCCATCCTTTCCAAGGATGCTCCCCATCCCCCCGTGTCTGCTGTCCCCCGTCTATCTCCCCTCCCAGGCTTCCCCAGGCACTCTCAGGAAGGCAACACTTTCCTTATCTTCTTCCGACGGGTGGTCCGGCCCTGCTGCCCCTCACCCCAGCTCCGGCTTTGTTATTTTCTGGAGTGTCCCTGCATTTCTCCCCAGAGACTCTTCAACTAAACATTTCCCTCCTGGAAGGGAAAGGGAAATCTCTAAGACGCGGATAGAAAGTCGGCAGCTCCGTCTCCGCTGGCCGGGCACCTGCGGCCATTTCCGCGCCCGGCGGCTGAGCAGGACGGGGGGGAAGCAGCAAATCCGACCCCCCCAATAGTGCTGGGGTATTTGAGGGTGGCGGAGGGATGGAGGGAGAGAGGGAGGGAAAGGAGGACGGTGAGATGGAGGGATGGGCAAAGGGAGGAAGAGAAGGGAAAAATCGTAGAATCATCAAGTTTTGAAGAGACCTTTAAGATCAAATCCAACCATCATCCCAGACCGTGTAGCCTCAAAACCATTAATCCACGGATGGATGGACGGATGGATGGATGGACTGTTGGACTGATGGATGGACATCTGGATTGACAGATGGATGAGAGATATCCAGGGGTCTCTCCATGCTGAGGGAGCCTGGACGGCAGTGGAATGTAAACACACTTCGAGACGTGTCCCTGGATTCCCATTCCTCAAGCTCCCCCAGCCCTTAGACCAAACCGTATCCATCTGGAAACTCCCTAAAACCCTCAAGGAGGCTCCCACCCCTCCGGGTGAGGGATTGTGCAGCCCCCAGCCCCTCTCTCTGTACAAAGGACTGTCCCCACACGGGGAGACCCGGGGCGGTGGCCCCCAAACACGGTGGGGGCCGGCAGGAAGGCGGAGGCAGCTCCGCCGACGGGAAGCATCCCAAGGAACCCAGTAATGATCCCGAATCCTTTCCAAGAGAGAACAAAGGCTGAGGAGACAGGATAGATCATCACCGATAAATGAAGGACGTAAATAGCAAATAGGGGGAAAGATTTATTTCGAGCAGAGCCTCAGGAAGTGGCGGGGGCTGGGATGGGGGGGGAATGGGACAGGAGCCATTTGGTGGCTCAGCCAAATCCTGGTTGTGGTGAGCCGGGGTCCTGCCCGGTGCCCAAACCTCCCATCAGCGCCAAGGGGGTTCTGTGTCCCTCTTCATACCCAGGGGGTCCCGTGTCCCCATCTGCACCCAGGGGGTTCCATATCCCCATCCCTCAAGTTTGGGTGTTTCACAGCACCAGGTCCCGTTTGCAAGCCCAGGTTGAGTCACCCGGGACTCGTCCCAGCCTCAGATAAGGATAAAAGCCCCAAAATGGGATTTGGTGGGAGAGTGCTGCCGCCTGATCGAATCACAGCTGGGGGGCTGGGGCAGGCAGGTGCTCAACCCACGGGGTCAAACACCCCCATCCCGGTGCTGCAAGGCTCCGAAGGGTTGGGATGGAGGTTTTCCTGCATTTCCCGAAGTGATGCTGAGAAAGAGACCAGGAGAATCCGTCCCAGGCAGGGACCCCCCCACAGTGCACACACACACTCCACACACAGTGCACCCTCGCTCACGGACATCCTAAAACCCAGCAGTACCCCCACCCCTCCAGCCTCCCTGCCACCATATCCCCCCGGCCCCCCGAGGGAACTGCGCACACCCTGCTCCTTTTTTAACCAAAATTCATTTATTTGTCACAAAACACAAAGCCCTGAGGGTGCCGAGGGAGCCGCCCCTGCCTGAGCCCCCCAGGGGCTCCTCCCCGGCTGTGCCTCAGTTTCCCCTTCCCGCGAGCAGGGCTTTCCAGCGGGGGATCCCCAAAGCAAGCCAGGCTTTGGGGCGAGGCGGAGATGGGGGGGTCCCCCCGAGTAGACCAGCTCGGGGGGGGCCGGGGGTGGTCGGGGAGAGGCTCAGGCGCGGAAGAGCGTCTCCTGGGTGGCGGGGTCCAGCTTGCCCCCCGAGCCGGGGCCCCCCTTGCCACCGGGGGGGTGGCTGTGCCCAGAGGAGTAGCTGGCGGAGCGCTCGGGGCCGGGCCCGGGGGTCCGGCAGCAGAGGAGGGCGGCGCAGGCGTGGCGGAAGCGGGGGTCGAAGAAGGCGTAGAGGAAGGGGTTGAGGCAGCTGTTGATGTAGGCGATGCCGGTGCAGTAGGGATGGAGGTTGTTGAGGAAGGTGTGGAGGGCGCAGGACCAGGGCAGCACCTCCAGGTCCATCAGCACGTAGAGGGTCTTGACCAGGTGGAAGGGCAGCCAGCAGCCCCCGAAGGCGGCCACCAGCACCGTGATGATGGTGAGGAGGCGCTTGCGCTTGCGGGGCCCTTCGGCCCGCTCCCGACGGAAATGAGTGGCCACGGTGCGGGCGATGAAGAAGTAGCAGGTCAGCATCACGGCGAAGGGGGCCACGAAGCCCAGCGCGGTGGAGGAGAGCCCCAGCCCCACCTCCCAGGCGCTCTCCGTCCCCTGCGCCGTCAGCTCCCCGTAGTCCATGTAGCAGGTGATCTTGGTGTCCCCGCCGAGGGCGGCCGCTCGCCGCAGCACCAGGGCGGGCAGGGCCAGCAGGGCCGCCAGCAGCCACAGAGCCACAGTGGCCAGCAGCCCGCTGACCCGCGAGCGCAGCTTGGCCGTGGCCAGCGGCCGGACGATGGCCAGGTAGCGGTCGAAGCTGAGGCCGGTCAGGCAGAAGACGCTGGCGTACATGTTGACGAACACCAGGTAGCTGCTGACCTTGCAGGCGGCCGTGCCGAAGGGCCAGTGGTAGCCCAGCCAGGCGTAGGCGGCCCAGAGGGGCAGGGTGACCACGAAGGTGAGGTCGGCCACGGCCAGGTTGGCGATGAAGGTGTCGGCCGAGCGCCGGCGGTCGCGGCCGCCCTTGAAGACGGTCCAGAGGACCAGCCCGTTGCCGGTGGTGCCCAGCAGGAAGACCAGCAGGTAGATGGTGGGAAGCAGGGCCAGCGAGGGGCCCCACTCCGTGTACTCGCAGTCCGTATCATTGTCGAAGCCGTAGGTGTAGGAGTCCGTCGCCTCCTCCATCCCGGCGCTGGGCTCCGCTCCGCTCAGCTCATCCCGGGCTCATCCGCTCCTCTGGCCCCTGAGCCGCCCGCGAATCCCCACCGCGTTACCTCCCCTTCCTCCTCCTCCCCGCCCTCCTCCCGGAGGGGACGGACAGGACAGGGCAGGAGGCAGGGCCGGGGGGAGCCCCCGTGGGAAACTTCACAGCTCCCCCCACCTCCATCTGGCTCCTGCCCGGGGGGTTTTACCGAGCTCTCACCCGCGTGTCAACGCGCCGACCCCCGAGATAAGCCCGGCCCCGCCGCGCCCGGGGGGTTTGGTCGCCCACCACGATGGCGTTCGGTGCTGGAGTCAGGAGCTCAGGAACGGGGGAGCTTCAGCCAGCATTTGGGGTTTCACCTGAGGGCGCCGTATTCAGCGCCGGGGTGTCACACGCCGGGGATGCATGTCGCATGGGCAGTGTCACACCGGGCACTGGGGAGGTGTCACACTGGAGGGAGTCGCACTGGAGGTGGGAGGATGTGCATTTGGCATTTTGCATTTGGCATTTTGCATTCGGCACTTGGGATTCCCCGTTTTGCTCACAGTTTTGCCACAGTGTGCACACAGTGGTGGCTCTGGGGGTCCCCCAGAGCCGGGGCCCCACTTAGAGCACAACACGCCGAGGAGATTTATGCATTTACCAAAAATCCAGGGTGGGGAGGGGGGTTCTGGGACCCCCCACGCTGTAAAAACACCATTTTAGGGCAGCAGCTGCCGCAGGACCGGCTGCCACCGGAGCTCTCGGTCTATCCCAGCTCCGCCGGTTGCTCATGGAGCAATGCGGCAACGCTGAGCCAAGAGAGAACAACCTTCCCCCCACCCCACAAATAAATATTGAGGGGGGTGGGAGGAGGAAAGCCCTCCGCGGTGGTGGGGCCGTGGTCTGGGATTGTGCCATTGGGACCGAACTCTCACAATTCCATCTCTGGGGAAAAGAACCGAAGAAGCCGAGCGGGACTTTCCAGAGTGAGGTCTGAAGAGCCCCAAGTCCCCCGGGACATGCAGGGGGGTCTGGGCTGGGGCCTCGGCTCAGGCTGAAGGCGGAGATTAAGCATAGACGGGCTGTGGGAAGGGGCAGGTCTAACTCCCGGGTGCAGGGACGGAGGCTGGGGGGGGGCACAGAGCCCCTCGGGACCCCCCGCCGGCTCAGTGGGGCCCTTCTACCAACAAAGAGGTGTAAAGGAGGGGTTATGGGGGGAATTCAGTGGCTGAAATAAGGGGGGAGAGCTCATAGGGGTCTCCAAAATGGGACAGAGTGGTGTAGGGCGGAAAGGGGCTGGTAAATAGGGGTGCAGGTTAAGTAGTCCCGGAGGTGGGGGCACAGCAGCACCGAACCAGACACCCAGAGCTGCAGCGTGAGCCGGGAGAACAAACCGGGGCTTTATCAGGCTGGAGATAAGGAACGATCCCGCTTCTCGGTGCCGGGACAGCCAGCTTTCGGGGAGAGATATTAACCCCCAAACTGCTCAAACCGGTGGCAGCACTGCGAGGGTGCCCAGTTACGGTTCAAATCCCAAGCCGGAATGAAGAGGAGCCGGAACCCCGCAGTCCCCCGCGCAGACACGACTTAAGCCTTTCCGCTGATTAAAAGCATTAACGGGGAAACACCAGCACTGCTAATGAGCCCCCCGGGATCGCAGCCAGGCTCCCCGGGCTGCTCTCGCCCTGGCCGGAGCCCCGTTAATAAGCAGGACCGCTAATGAGCAGTTCTATTAATGACTATTAATAACAATCTCGGCTCTGTCCTAATTGTAACACTACACAAGTTATCCCTTTCCGGCCGCCACACGTGAATCCGTTTCCAGTCTTTTCCCTTTCCAAAAACTGCGGGTTGAGTGTGCCGCTCACCCCCTCGCTGTCCTGGAAGCTGGGATGGCTCGGCCTCGGTGCCACCCGGGGGGTCCCATTGGTCTCGGCGCCCGGGAAGGAGCCCCCCATGCTGGGTTTGTGGTGGCCACGGGTGGTGGGTGGGTGGCCAGGGCTGGGCTGATAAGGAATCCGTGGGGCTGATAACGAGCCCCGCTATCTGCAGAGGGGGGAGGGCGGTAGCCTCTCTCCCTGCGGGGCGAGGGCTGCCCTGGACGCCAGCGAGGGGCTCCAGGACCCTCGTTCGTCATTCCCAGGAATGAATCCCAGGACTTGGCACCAGCGGCTCCACTGGGAATAAGCCAGGCTCCCGACGTCCCCACTGGCTCTGCAAGGGGATTGGGGTGGGAGCACCCACGGGATGGGATGAGGAGCCGGATCCGCCCCGAGCAGGAAGGGCAGCGCTTGACCCTGCACGAGAAGAGATCCGGCAGCTTCCTCCGAATCCACCGGAGTTACTCACATCCGACCGAGGAAGTGACACCCCTAGGGCACAGCTCCTGTCCCTCTGTGCCCTCTTCCACGCGCTGCGCTGCGGGCACAGCGCTCCTCCTGTTGGCAGCTTCCCCCGCGGTGTCCCCTGTCCCAGGGACAGCATCCCGACCCCTCCTCCCTCTGCTCCCGCACCCCAGCCCTGCCCGTCGCCCCCCAAAACCGCACCCCCCAAAGGCTGGACACGGGTGGGTGCTGCGAGCCATGGGTTTATTGGGGAGGAGGGAGTGCAGCCCCCGGCATGGGGTGGTAAGGACAGGGAGGTGCTGGGGAAGGGCACTCCGGGGACAAGGGACAGTGCTCGTATAGGCACGGGGGACCCTGGGATGTACTGGGACAACCCCGGGTGGGCGCTGGGGCCCACAGGAGGAGCACTGCAGACTGGGCGGGCGGTAGGAGCCTGATGAGGGTCCCAGCGAGCCCCTCACCAGGCTGTGGGCTGTCCCACAGCATGGTGGGCAGGTGAGGGGCTGCCCCATGGTCCCCGGGGTTAGAGGCCGAGGGAGAAGGTGCCCGAGTCGGTGGATTGCTTGTCCCGGGAGCATGTCCCCAGTGCCCCGGGGGGACATGCCGTGGGGCTGGCAGGGGTGGCGGGCATGTCGGCCTCTGGCACCTGTGAGGCAGGGGACAGGCACTGGGTGAGTCATTGCACCATGCATGGAGGTGTCCCCATCCCCAGGACACCCCGGCCCCATGTCTGACCTCCTCGAACTTGCGGGCCTTGTAGTGCTCAGCGCCCTTGAGGAAGTTGAGCAGGATGATGTCGCACAGCACCGTGCCCTGGGGGTGGCAGCGTTGGGGTGGGGGAGCCCCGCGCTGTGGAGCACCCCCAGACCCCCATGAAGCCAGGCCGCTGTCACCCTGCGGCTGTGCTGTGTCCCCATGCCCCATGGCCGTGGGATTTCCTCCTTTTGCCCTGGGAGGTGTCACCAGTGTCACCACTCTGGGCTGAGAAAGTCCATAACTCACCACACCGATGGAGGTGAACGCGGCCACCGTGTTGATGAGGGTGGGGACGATGCCGAACTTCCCGGCCTGGGGGAGCAGAGCCCTTCTTGGCCAGAGTCCCCAACCCCCCTGCCATCCCCTGAGTCCCTGGCCCCACACATACGCTGCCATACACCAGGACATCAAAGCGGATCCCAAAGGCCTTGATGAGGGTGCGGCGCTCAGAGCCGTCGGGCCAGCGGTAGTATCTGGCGTGCCTGCAGGGACACGGGGACATGGGGATATGGGGAAATGGGGACATGTCAGGAGCCATGCCAGGCAGTGCACCCCCCTGTGCCATGCGTGTCCTGGCCATACCTGAAGTTGTATCCAGGGGCAGGGGTCCGGGCCAGGCTGTCCAGGCGGGTGAAGGAGTAGTGGGGCAGGCAGAGCTCCCAGGCCCGGTCCAGGTCACACACCCACCCGATCTTGATCCCCAGCACCCCCCCCTGCCCCAGCCCTGCATCAGCACCACAGACCCTGGCCTCATGGCGCCAAGTCCGCACAGTCCTGCATCCCATGGCCCCGCGCTCCATGTCCCATGAACCCACATCCCATATTCTCACCTCCCCAAGATCCATATCCCACTGCACCCCATTTCTCTAATCTCCATGTATGTACTCCACATGTCCCCATGTCCCACATCCCAAACCCCATGCACCCACATCTATGTCCCTGTGTCAAGCCCCACGTCATCATTATGTCCTGTGTTCTTGTATCCCCATGTTGTGTTCCAAGCATCCCTCATCCCTGCATCCCGTGTCCCCATTTTATGCAAGTCCATGTCTCCATCTTCCATGTCCGTGTCCCACCACCCCTTATCCCCCCATCGCATGTCCCCATGTCCCCATGCTCTTACATCCTGCTTGTACCCCTATGTCCCCACACCCACCCCGTTCTCCCCCCGTGCCTCCCGTGTCCCCTTTGTCCCCGCTCACGGTGGCAGCCAGCGCAGGGAAGTCCTGCCCAGCCAGACGAGCCACGTCCCCCAGGCGCAGGATGGGGCACAGGGGCTGCAGCTGTGGGTGGAAGCGACAGCGGCCCAGCTCTGCACCACTGCCAGGGGGTGGCAGATTAGTCCTGGGGACACAGGGGGACATGGGGACGTGGAGGGATGTGCCATCAGGCAGCAGTCTGGGGTTCATGGACCCCCATCCTAGTATCCCCCCACCATCTTATGCCTGTGTCCCCATGTCCTCTGTTCCCATGTCCCTGTGTTACCCCATCCCTCCGTCCTCATGTCCCCCTGTGTCCCCCCATGTCTTGTGGCACTCACTTCTCAAAGCCAAACAGAGGGAAGCGGATGCTGTTCTTGATGAGGAGGGTGAAGTTCTCAGCTTCCAGCATGACGGGGCTGGAGGAAAGGGGGTGACACTGAAGACACGGCAGGGACCATGTCCCCTGCTCCTCCCTGTGTCCCCCCGGCCCCACTTACACGTCAACGGTGTCCACCTCGGGCGGGCACCAGCCCTGGATCTCGCAGGTGCGCAGGGTCGCGTTGTAGCGGACGCAGCGTCCTGTCAGCATCCCTGAGACCCCTAACCCCTGTCAGCACACCTGGGACCTCGGACCCCTGAACTGTGTCAGAATCCCTGGGACCCCTGTACTCCTGTCAGTACCCCCAGGGGCATCCCTGAGACCCCAGATCCCCATCAGCATCCCTGGGATCCCCAGACCCCCGTCAGCACCCCTGGGACCCCCAGACCACTATCAGCACCTCTGCCAGCACCCTTGAGACACCAGACCCCCGTCAGCACCCCTGGGATCCCCGGACCCCCGTCGGCACCCCTGGGACCCTGAACCCCCCGCTCCCCCAGACCTCCAGCTCCCACATCAGAACCCCGAGTCCCCCCAGTCCCCTGAGCCCACCAAGGGTCCCTCACTCCTGCCCGTGGTGGCTCTTCTCGGTCCCCCCGGCCCCCTCAGCCCCCGTTCCCACCGGGATCCCTCACCGTTGCTCGTGCCCGGGCTCAGCTCCCGGCAGTCCCGGTCCGCCGAGCAGTGGAACGCGGCTTCGCTCTGCGGAGCGGGGGTCAGCGGACGGGGGGCTCATCGCGGGGTCCCCCCGAGCGCCCCCTGCCCCCCCCGCCCCTCCGGGCACACGCCCTGCGCCTGGTCCTCGGTCCGGATCTGCTTGGTGACCACCACGAACACCGAGGTGCCCTGGGGGACGTCGCTGTCACACGACCCGTCTGGGGCGCGGGGAACTGGGGCGGGGGTGGCCCCGCACCCCTCAGTGACCCCTCCGGTCCCCGGTGCTCACCTGGGGGGGCGTGACGTAGTCGGCCGTGTCCATCACCTGCCCCGCGTAGCGCCCCACGCCCTTCACCTTGGTGACCACGGAGGACTCGATGGCGGTCTCCCGCACCTGGTACGCTTTCTCATGGACGAACACCCAGCTGAGACAGCACCGCGGGTGACGCTGGGGACAGCCACCTCCGGACACCACCGGCACCCCCCGGACCCCTCCTGTCCCTCCCCGGCCCCCCGAAGCTGTCAGCGCCAGCGGCTGCAGGTCCCCGACGCTCGCTTGTCATCCCCCCGCCGGTGGCTGATGCCACCCCCCGGGAACACTCGGGGACAGGGACCCCCTTCTGTCATCCCCTGGGGCTGAGCGGCTTATCTGCCCCTCGTTGTCACCCACACTGTCCCCTTCCCTTCACTGTCATCCATCCGAGATGCTCTCCTGGCTGTCCCCCTTGTGTCATCCATAACGACACCTTGCTGTCCCCATCATGTCACCTGCGCTGCCACCCTCCTGTCACCCGCACCGGCACGCTCTCTGGCTGTCCCCCTTGTGTCACGCGCACCAACATCCTCTGTCCCGCCTTGTCAACCGGCACACTCTCCAGGCTGTCCCCATCGTGCCACCTGCTCCAGCACACCTGAAGTCCCAGCACTGACAGATTTTGTCACCCGCTCTCCCGTCACTCCTCTGCTCTGCACCCGACCTGGACACCCCCTCACCCCGCACCGCCGCCCGGGTGTCCCCTCGCTGTGACCCTACTGTCACATCCCCCATCACCCGTGTCACCCCCGGGTGTCACCTGCAGCAGCGAGTGGGAGTCACCGCGGTGCCGCGGTGCCGGGAAAGGGTTCGTGGGTGTGTCCCGGGGGATGTCTCGGGGCGGGGGGTCCCAGAGGTGCCCGGGGGATGTCCCGCCGGCTGCCAGGGGCGCTCACCCAACGAAGTAGGCGAGGATGAGGAGCTGGACGCCGCGGTTGACGACGCCCACCACCCAGCTCTTCACCACCACTGACTTGGTGGTCTCGTAGGAGAAGAAGTCGCTCACCCAGCGGGTGCGGGAGCTCGGGAGGGACATGGGCAGCGCGGGGAGCGGCCGGCGATGGGGTTACGGGCAGGGCAAGGCAGGGCTGCGGGCAGGGCAGCGGCAGGCAGGGATGCGGGAACGGAGGGTGATGCGGGAAGGGCAGGGCAGGGTTGCGGACAGTGAGCAGGGATGCGGGCAGGGCAGGGCAGGGCGCGGGTGCAAGCAAGGGGTACCGGCAGGGCCACGGGCAGGGTGCGGGTACCGGCAGGGTGTGGGCAGCACCCGCAGGGGTGCGGGCAGCGAGGGCGGTGCGGGCGGGCGGGCG
>VWZS01001909.1:17819-35718 GCA_013397075.1 Rhabdornis inornatus | reverse complement strand
AGAGGTACGGTGACACAGCGGTGGCCAAAAGGTGAAGGAATGGCCCTGGGGCCAAGGCACATCTGGGGAAGGGGGCGAGAGGGGCCGGGGGTCGCCCCTGTCAGTGAGTCAGGTGCCACCGCGAGGGGCAGCGTCCGGGGCTGGGGGTGGGATCAGTTGGGAGGGGTGAGGTTTGGTTTTGGGGCGCTGGGGAGGGCCAGGAGCCCATCGCCAGCCCGGCTTACCCGCTGTCCTCCCACAGCTGCCGTGACTGACTCCTCTGCCGCTGCCCTGGGCATGCCAGACTGGGGGGGCTGCTGAACCCCCCTGAGCTCGTCCCCGTCCCCTCCCACACCCTGCAGCCGCCATGGCTGATACGCTGGAGTTCAACGAGATCTACCAGGAGGTGAAGGGGTCCATGGTAAGTGAGGGGACATGGGGATGGCCCCAGGGGCACTTCCAGAGTAGGGCTGTGGATGGGGGGAGCAAATGCTGTGTGGTGAGGAGGTTGTGGGGGATGGAGCTATGGCACATTGGTGGTGTGGGTGCCTGGAGGGCTGCACCCAGTGGGGCTGTTGTTCCTCCATGGTTCCAGGGGACTGAGTTCCCTCATTCCCAACTCTCCCACAGAATGATGGGCGGCTGCGGCTGAGCCGGCAGGGTGTCATCTTCAAGAACAGCAAGACAGGGAAGGTGGACAACATCCAGGCCTCAGAGCTGGCTGAGGGCGTGTGGCGGCGTGTGGCACTGGGGCACGGCCTCAAGCTGCTCACCAAGAACGGCCATGTCTACAAGTATGACGGGTTCCGGGAGTCGGTGAGTCCCTGATCCCTGCTCCCACTACCTTGGCCCTGTCCCAGATCCAGCTGTGCTCCCTGCCAGCCCCACAACAGCTCTGCATCTCCATGCCCAGGGGCTGTGTTTCACTTGAGGCTCTGGGCACTGGTGGTTCCTGATGGTGTTCCCTCCTTGTTGCCCAACCCAGGAATTTGACAAGCTCTCAGATTTCTTCAAGGCCCACTATTGCCTGGAGCTTGCGGAGAAGGATCTGTGTGTGAAGGGCTGGAACTGGGGCACAGTGAGGTTTGGAGGTGAGTTACAGTGGCAGCCTGAGGCTGTGGGGCGGGATGTTCCCACCAGTGTGACTGTTCTGCTGCCCCAGTAATTCCCTTGGGAGCACCTTCTTTCTAGGGATGTCCTCAGGGACAGTGAGGACATTTGCCATCTCAGGAGAGCCCTGAATCCCAGGGGGCCGTGCTTGGTGTGGAATCTGCATGTGTGTGGTAGAGCTGCCATTCTTCAGGGAGTCAGGGGAGCTGGTGGATATGCCTCCAGTTCAAGGACCAGGACACATGGGGTCAGGCAGTTCCTTTTTGTGTGTTGCTGGGGTGCAGCTGGAAGGGAGAAAGCCTGGAGATTTTGGGGGGTGGGAACTCAGTGATGAGAGCAGAGGCACTGCTGGATTTTGGGAGAGGAGCAAGACTGTGGCTGGAGGTGGGATTTGTGGGGCACAGCTTTGAGCTGGCTGTGATGTCCCTGCAGGGCAACTGTTGTCTTTTGACATTGGGGAGCAGCCGGTGTTTGAGATCCCGCTCAGCAATGTGTCCCAGTGCACCACGGGCAAGAACGAGGTGACGCTGGAGTTCCACCAGAACGATGACGCTGAGGTGTCGCTCATGGAGGTCCGGTTCTATGTGCCCCCCACGCAGGAGGATGGCGTGGACCCCGTGGAGGTGCGTGGGGCGTGCAGGAGGGCAGGGGCTGGCAGAGAGGGACCCTTGGTGACCGCTTCCCTCGCAGGCCTTCGCCCAAAACGTGCTGTCCAAGGCGGATGTGATCCAGGCCACCGGAGATGCCATCTGCATCTTCCGGGAGCTGCAGTGCCTGACACCGCGTGGGCGCTACGACATCCGCATCTACCCCACGTTCCTGCACCTGCACGGCAAGACCTTCGACTACAAGATCCCCTACACCACCGTGCTGCGCCTCTTCCTGCTCCCACACAAGGACCAGCGCCAGATGTTCTTTGTGGTGAGTGGGAATGGCTCAGCCCTCCCCTGGAAGGCCATTGGGGGTTGTTCAGGGGGTTTCATGTCTTCATCTCCTCATCTCTTTCCAGATCAGCCTGGACCCACCGATAAAGCAAGGCCAGACCCGCTACCACTTCCTGATCCTGCTCTTCTCCAAGGATGAGGACATCTCCCTGACCCTCAACATGAATGAGTGAGCTCCCCCAAAGCCATGCCGCTTCCCAGACCCCTCCCTCAATCCTGAGGGAGGTACTTACCCTCCAGATCCTGTTGTGACCTCTGCCCTCCTTCCCTCCATGCAGAGAGGAGGTGGAGAAGCGCTTTGAGGGGCGGCTCACCAAGAACATGTCAGGGTCCCTCTACGAGATGGTCAGCCGAGTGATGAAGGCACTGGTGAACCGCAAGATCACTGTGCCTGGAAACTTCCAGGGGTGAGTGGCTGCAGGGCCAGTCCCTCTCTTTCCACCTCATTCCCATGGGCAGGGGGAAGGGGCTCTCTGTGTGATTCGTGCCAGGGAGCAGGGCCTGTCTGCCAGGGCTGGACACAGGGAGGGTCTTTGTCGCTATGGACAGCAGTGTTTGTCCTGCAGACACTCTGGAGCCCAGTGCATCACCTGCTCTTACAAGGCCAGCTCAGGGCTGCTCTACCCACTGGAGAGGGGCTTCATCTATGTGCACAAGCCCCCTGTGCACATCCGCTTCGATGAGATCTCCTTCGTTAACTTCGCCCGTGGCACCACCACCACCCGCTCCTTTGACTTTGAGATTGAGACCAAGCAGGGCACCCAGTACACCTTCAGCAGCATCGAGAGGTGGGTGTGAGCTGTGGGGCCAGCCTGGCTGTGCCCACCAGGGCTCGCCAGCACCCCTGGCCCGACCATGCCCTCTCCCACAGGGAGGAATACGGGAAGCTCTTCGACTTTGTCAATGCCAAGAAGCTGAACATCAAGAACCGGGGGCTGAAGGAGGTATCAGCCACACAGGGCTGGGCTCATGCCCACTGGCACTAGTGCTGCCTTCTCCCAGAATCCGGCTGCTTTTCCCTACTTTTTTCACCTCTCTTTTCTCTCCTTGCCCTTGTAGAGGAAAAAGGTCCGTGCGATATCCCTTCCTCTTTCTCCTCCTCCTCCTCCTGGTGCAGGTTTCCTGTGCATGGCCGTGGTGGTCTCTGACTAACCCAGTAACTCCAGTGTGATGTGCGAGGGCCCCCCTAACCCCCATAACTGCTCTGCCCCTCTCTCCGGGGCCCGGAGGGGGGAAGGAAGGAGGGGACATGGCTGTGTCCATCCCATGCCCTGTGCATGCCCAGGGCTGTGCTCACCCAGGGCTGAGTTCCAGAGCAGGACACAGGGAGCAGCTCTCACCCCACCTCTCCACAGGGAATGAAGCAGAGCTATGATGAATATGCTGACTCTGATGAGGATCAGCACGATGCCTACTTGGAGAGGATGAAGGAGGAGGGCAAGATCCGGGAGGAGAATGCCAATGACAGCAGCGATGGCTCTGGGGAGGAGACAGGTGAGAGCTGGGGCTGTGAGGGGCTGCCATGATGCTCCAGCTTCTGCTCCCCATGATGATCTGAAGCCCTGAGCTCTCACTTTGTCTTCCAGACTCATCCTTCAACCCTGGAGAAGAGGATGATGACGTGGCTGAAGAGTGAGTAGAGGCCAGGCAGGGCTCTATCCAGAAGCCCCATAGGAAGGTGCTGTTCTAGGGCTGTGTGAGCATTGAGAGATGCTCATAGCATGCTGGGATCACCTCGATTTGGGAATGTACAGCCCTGGATTTGGGAATGTTGGGCAACTGGGGCAGTTCTGGGCTCACTTCATTGTAATGGCATTAGGCAATATGAGAGTGTTCTGGAAGGGCTCCTGGGGAGGCCTTGGCTGCACTTTTCGGGAAAGAGAACAGTTGGGAGGAGGGTTAAAGCCCCAAGCTGGGGTGAGGATGGGTGAGAGTTGTGGGGGACCTTGAAGCTGAGCCCTGGCGCCATGAGAGCTCCGAATGTCCAGGAAGCAGAACACAATGAGCCGTGTTTGTGGAAAGCCGCTCCCCTGAGGGCTGTTAATGGGAGCAGGGCAGCTCCAGCCTGGGAAGCCTTAGGGCTGTGGTGGCTGGGGCGGCTCTGAGGCTGGTGCCCCCACGCAGGTTCGACAGCAACGCCTCGGCCAGTTCCTCCAGCGGTGATGGCGACAGCGACCGCGAGGACAAGAAACCAGCCAAGAAAGCCAAGATTGTCAAGGATCGCAAGCCCCGCAAGAAGCAGCCAGAGGTGAGGGGCTGCTGTGGGAGCAGGACCAGCTCCTGGAGCGGGATCAGGCAGGTCACAAGCCCACCTGAGCTGCCTCACATCAGGCTCTGCAGCACTCACTAGTGCCCTGGCCAGAGCTGTTGTCCAGGTTTGGCGTCGCTGCCTTCAGATGGGATCAGGCTGAGCCTCTCCCGAGGGCACGTTGTTCCCATGCCCAGCCTGTTGTCCTGGTTGTTCTTGGGCTGTTCTCCAGCAGCCTGACCCCCAGCTGTGACCCTCCAGCCCCTCTCCCAGGGCTGCAGCTGGATTGCTGGGGGGTGCGGAGACGAGCAGGGCCTGGTCCTGAGATGTTGGGTGAGGGGTGCATTGGGGTTCCATGGGTGTTCTCCACCTCCCAGAGCAAGAAGGGGAAGGACCCCAATGCTCCCAAGCGCCCGATGTCGGCCTACATGCTCTGGCTGAATGCCAGCCGAGAGAAGATCAAGTCAGACCACCCTGGTATCAGCATCACCGATCTGTCCAAGAAGGCTGGGGAGCTCTGGAAGGCCATGTCCAAGGAGAAGAAGGAGGTGAGGGATGGGAGGCCCAGGACAGAGCTGGGCCTGGTACAGGAGGGGAGGCTGGATGTAGAAGACTCTTCCTTGCTCCTGGGAGCCTGGAGCTGCACAGATGGGGAGTTGGGAAGGGGTGGGGACATCCTCAGGTTGATGAGCTGGGTGATCAGAAGTGGGAGCAGGGTGAGGTGCAGGTGGCTGCTGGAGGATAGTGGAGGAGGAGGAGGGGGCCTCACTGACCGTGTGCTCTGGCTGCAGGAATGGGATCGGAAAGCAGAAGATGCCAGGCGAGACTACGAGAAGGCCATGAAGGAATACAGTGTGGGCAGCAAGGCTGACAGCCACAGGGGGTGAGTGTGCTGGCAAGGGGCTGGCAGGGCCTGACCCCCAAAATTGGGCTGTTCCCGGGGTCAGTGCACTGCTAACTGGGTAATGTGGCTCCTCTCCCCTCTGCCCACCCAACCCTGCACAGGGAGAGGTCAAAGAAGAAGAAGAAGAAGCAGGAGAAGCAGGTGAAGGGGAAAGGGGACAAGAAAGGCACCACGTCCAAGTCCTCATCCTCCAAGTCCCCGGCTAAGGGCATGAGTGACAGCTTCAAGAGCAAGGAATTTGTGTCCAGCGATGAGAGCTCCTCTGCAGAGAGCAAGAAGGAGGTGGGGGTCACAACTGAGGGAGGTCCTGGTCCTTCTTCCCGAGGGAAGGACTGTCTGGGAGGGTCCCAGCCCCTCTTCCTTGGGGAACATCCCGATGGTTTCTGCTGCTGAGGCTGGGTCCTTCTGGTACCTCATGTCTGTGGTACTTTGAAATCCCTCGAGGTGTCCCTAGATCACCACCCTCACCCTGTCCCTGCTGTAGTGGGGGATACTGCTCTGCCGTCATTGTCCCCTGCTGACCTCTTTGTTCCCTGCTTGTAGGACTCAGAGGACGAGGGAGCTGCCAGCCCAGCCCCCAGCTCAGAGGACTCTGCATCCGGCTCGGATTAGCCCCATCCCAGCTGGCTCCAGGCTGGATCCCAGGTCGGGAGAGGACTGGGTGGGCCAGCCCCATGGCAGGGACCAGGGTCCCAGGCTCTGGATGGCTCCCACCTGGGAGCAGGGCCAGGTTCCCCTGTTCTCCCAGCACCCCATGGTGGCAGGAGGTGCCAGAGGCTCCTCAGTCCTTCACCTTTGTATTCCATCAATTTATTTTTTCTAAACACTTGGGTTTCTGTCCTTTTCTTTCCTTCCCTCGTTGGGTTTTTTTTTGGTGGTGTTTTTTGTATTTTGGGTCCGTTCACATGGCAACTCGGGTTGAATAAAAAAAAAAACCCACTGATGGTGTTTGTGTGGGTGTGGGGTTGGCTCCCCCATCCCTCCTTCCTTCCTGCAGCCATCCGGGAGCTCGTTCCCCTCCTTGAACCGCTTCCAGAGCTGACTTCACTCTCTCCCCACCCTCCATTAGCGGCCCCCAGCCCCTGCTCAGACATCAGGGCTCCTAATTACAGCCCCTCGCTCGATCCTGATGCCATTTGGGGGTTTTTCTACCTCTCTCATGAGGGGGTTGATCCGATTAAGACCTGTTTCCCCTCC
Source organism: Rhabdornis inornatus (assembly GCA_013397075.1). NCBI lineage: Eukaryota > Metazoa > Chordata > Aves > Passeriformes > Rhabdornithidae > Rhabdornis > Rhabdornis inornatus. Next base: position 29,336 of record VWZS01001909.1, on the reverse strand, counting down.
GGCGTTGATTACAGCCGATTCCCGGTCTGGAACCAGCCCCAGGGGGGACCCCATGGCTTCCTGTTCCCCCCTCCTTCCAGTGCCTTTACTGGCACCGCTGGGATGGGGCTGCGGGGAAGCAGGAGCCCGCCGGGGCGAAAGCGGCGGGTCCCGGTGGGCACAAGGGACCCTAGATGCCCAAATGTGGGGGGGCTCTATTGTCACAGCAACCTCCACCTAAATACGCATTACTGCCCTTCTGGCAACAGACCCACGGTTGGAGGACCTCGGGAATGGGATCATTTGCAACAGGGGGGTGGGGGGGTGTATGGGGTGTCCATGAGGTGCCGCCCGGCCCCTGAGGGTGATTCTGGGTGCGCTGGAGGTCTCCAGCTTGTCCCCCGCCCCCATTTTGGAGGGCTCTCTAGCCGCCCCTCTCCATGGCCCGCCCGCCACGCGGCGCCGCTCCGCCCCGCCCCTCTCCGCCGGTGGGGCGTGGCCGGGGCGCTCATGAATATGCATGAGCAGCGCCGGTGGAGGGTGAGTGGGGGGTCTCTCTGGCGGCATGGGGCTGCGCGTAAATGGGATCCCCCGCGGGCCCGTGGCTCCCGCCGGGGCACCACGCGGCTTCGGCCTCGGCGGGCAACATGGGCCCGGGACCACCGAATTGAGTGGGGGGGCTTTGTTGTCATGGGGACGGCGCTAGGCCGCGGTCGCGGCCTACTCAGCCACTCGATCGGAGGCTTCGTTGCCGTGGCAACGAGGATAGGCCGCGCTGGCGAAGGACCCCGGGGGGCCGGACCCGCATCCCGGGGCCCCGCCGCCATCCCGGGCTGGGAAACGGGCCCGATGGTTTCCAGATGTGGGTTGTGGTGGCGGTTCCCCCGTGGAAGGCGAGAGGAGGGGGGTCTTGGGGAGGGTGGACCCCGNCCCCCGACATGAGGCTGCTGTGGGGAAGGTGAGTGGGGCACCCGCGGCCCGCGAGAGGGGCTGGTCGAGGGTCTCGGGGGACCGGGCGGTGCCTCCCGGGCTGCCGGGGGCTCGGGGGGGCCGGGGGTGACCTGGGCAGGAAGCTGAGATGGGGACTGGAGCGGACTGGGGGCCAGCTCGGCGCTGGGGGGTTGGCGAAGGTCGGTGAGAGTGACACGTGTGTGTTGGGACAGGCTAGCGCAGGGTCAGACAGGTAGAGGAGAGGCCCCATGGCGTCAGGGGGTTTAGTGTGGGGTCCGTGTGGTTACGGGGCGGGATGGGGCCATGTCTGGTCTGCTGCCGGGGCCAGGCTGGCTCAGGTGAGCCAGGGCCCATGTATTAAGGGTGGCACCACGGTGTGATCGCCGTTTGGCACAGCTGGACGGGGTTTGGCACCAGGCCCCACAGGGTGGTTGGGCTCCCCCAGGCTCGGGGCGCTCCTTGAAACAATTCTCCCTCTCTCCCCAGGGGCTGACCCCACGCCGTGCCCCCCACATCCCCGTGTCACCATGGCCTCCCAGCCGCAGCCCCTGCACCCTGCCGTGCCCTGCACCTCCCCTGCCGGCACTGGGGGGGCCGGGCTGGCAGGCAGCCCCGATAAAGGTCAGTATCCCGCGTTGGGAGGGATTCAGGGTGGGGGGTTGCTGGGGCAGCCCCCTGAGGGCTGTTTCCAGTTGTGAGGGGCCGCACCACTCCGCTGACTCCGTCTCCCTCCTTTGCTCTGCAGGCAGCGCTCGCCCCAAGCCACCGGTGCGGCCCAAGCCCCGCGTGCTGCCCAAGCCGGCCGTGCCCGCCAAGCCCCCGGTGCCTCCCCCCACGGCAGGCCCACGGCATCCCCGGCCTGAGCTGCCCTCGGCCGAGAAGATGAACCGTCTGGCTGGGCCCCAGCCCTACAGCGGGGCAGGCACCGGGGGGCCCCTCCGGCGCCCCTCCTTCACTGTCAGATCACCCGAGACCTCCAATGGGAAGGGGCTCTCGTCGCCCCTGGTCACAAGCACCGAGGAGGAGGTGTCCCCGGCCCCACCAACCCCCTCCCGCAAGGGCCCGGCACCCTTCAAGGTGACGCCAGTGCCGGTGGCTGCCAGGCCGGAGCGGTTCCCGGGCACTACCGTGGAGGAGATCCTGGCCAAGATGGACAGCAAGGAGGGCCCAGGCAGCCCAGACCGGACCTGGCTCTCACCCTTCTGCACCGATCCCTCCTCCCGCTTCGGCTCCAAGACCTTTTCTGCCTTCCGGAAGCGTCCCAGCGGGGAGGCAGATGGAGACCCTGCCAGCGAAGCCCCCCAGACACCCCGACCTGCGGCAGGCGAGCTGGGAATGGGGGATGATGGGCACCCTGTGGCTGAGATGAGGTGAGGACACAGGGACCGATGCCGGGAGGAGTGGCAGTGGGAACAGGGAATATCACTCCGAGCCATCCCAGGGCTGGGAATGTAACGGAGCTGAGGTCTAGTCGCCGGCACGGGGCCCGGGTTCCTCCCGAGCCGCAGTGCCTCGAGCTGTCTCCGTGGGAAGGCCGGGGTGGCTGGTGCCGACCGCAGAATGGGCTGTCCCGGGCCAGGAGCTGCCTGTGGGCGGGCTCTGAGCCAGCCCCTGGGCTGGGAGTAACAGGCAGGGGGTCGGTCCCCAGGAAGTGCTCCTGATTTTCCAGCCTTTCTATTTTTTCCCCGCTAGGCCATACCAGGGCACAGGGAGCAGTCAGATCAGCGGGACTCTCAGCTGCAGGATGTCCTGGGCCAGGGCTTGGCCACACTCCCAGGAGCCAGGCACCTCAGGGAGAGCTGGGCGGGGGCTGCTCTGAACCAGAGTGTGAGAAACTCGCTCCCAAAGGACCAAAAACTTTCCGGAAGGGGAGCTGGAGCCACTTTGGCTCCTTCCCCTCGCAGCCCAAGCCAGAGACTGTGCAGCCATGGCAGTGTCTGACCCCTGTACCCTGCGTCCTTGAAGGGTGGTTTGGGGCAGGGGTGCCTCGAGGGTGATGGGAGAATAGCACTGAGGCACACAGTGGGATTTACCCCCCTTACCCTTTTCTCTCTTCAGCAGCTCCCCCCCAACCGGGCCAAGCTGTGCCGGGGACCCCCGCGGACGCCGGAGGCCACCATCCCCTCCTGATGTGAGTGCTGGCCTCACCCTCCGGCGCCATGGCGGCTCCACTCCTGGGCTCTCTCCTTCGGGGCTCTCCTGTCTCCTCCGGGGCTCCCTCTCTGCGGGGTGCGTGTCTCTCCTTTCTCCTTGGGGTGCTGGCTGCCCCTTCCTGGGGGGGTTCAGTGCCCCCTGTGCCAAGAGCCCAGCGTGGGGCCCGGGGGTGTGGGGGTGGTGTGTGCCAACACCGGTGCCAGGCGTGGGCGGGGAGCAGCCATGAGTCACCAGCTGGGGTTCAGTGACCCGGCAGGTATGTGGCAGGGCAGGCCCCATGGGCACCCTGCCAGTCGCTTTCCGCATGCCGTGCTCTCTCAGGGTGGTGACCAGGACACTGGGCCACGGTGACACTGCAGGTGGCAGCCTGGGCAGCGGCACCAGGTCACCCCAGCAAGGGGGCAAACCCCGCTGGTGCTGGGCAGGGGGATGCCAACTGCAGGCAGGGCGGGGGGCTATGCTGGGACTTCTGACTTCTTCCTACTTCACTTCTTCTCTCCATCTGTCCAGGCGCTCTTGGGGCAGTGGGGGGCTGGGCAGGGAGCAGGGCTGGGGCGCTGGGAGCCGCCCTGGCTGAGTCACGCAGGAGCAGCCCGGTTCTGGCACAAAGCATGGGCACTTCCTGCCCCGGGTGCAGGGAGGAGAGTGGGGCTGGAAGGAGGGACCCTCCAGAGGTTTGGGGGGCTGGCTCTGGGATGGATGATGTTTGGAGGTGCCTCTTGAGTGACATGACCCCCTGATGGCTTTTCCCACAGCTTTCCACTCTACAGCTGGGTGCCCTCGGACCTCCGGGCTCCCCAAGGCCCCCTACCTGCCCAGCCCCAGCCCCAGGAGCTCCTTTCCAGCCTGCAGAGCCCTCTGCCCCAGCCCCTGGCTCCCCTGATGCCCCCCCTGAGCTCCTGGACCCTGACTCTCCCACACTGCCCCCCGGCTCCCCCGAATCCCCCACTCGACCTCCAGTTGAGGTCCCCGTCACCTCCATCCAGGCCCCAGGTGCTCCTTCGGCCACCGAACCCCACCACAGCATCTCCCGTTCCCCCGGCTCCCCACACACTCCAGGGGAGGGATCCCCTGGCACTGCCAGCCCCCCTGGCACTCCTGAACTGCCCCCACGAGTCACCTGCCCCCCTGGCTCTCCCGAGGCTGCTGTCGAGTACCTGGGCCCCCCCAGCCCACCCCTTGCCAAAGCCTCTCGTCCCCCAGGCTCTCCAGAGGGACCTGATGACTCCACAGTGTCCCCACGGTCCCATGAGGGTCCTGATTTCAACCCCCATCCCCGGGATGTGGGCCTCCGGCGCTCCTCAGAGGGGGTGCTGCAGCACCCGCCCACAGGACAGGGCCTGGGGGAGCTGGGGGGCTCGCTAAGTGCCCTGCCCCGGCCTGGAGACCTCCTGTCAGAGTCCTCCCTGGGCAGCGAGTCCGGCTGGAGCCTTTCCCAGTCCTTTGAATGGACATTCCCATCGCGGGGGACTCGCTTGCCAGCCTTCCCTCCCCGCTCCCCCATCCGGGAGACACCTGACTCAGGGCTCTTCGAAGAGGGGGGGGCAGATGGGGAGGCTGCAGCCCCCTGCCCCCCGAAGGACAGCAGGTCTGAAGGACCTGACAGCCAGCAGGCAGAGGGGGCTCCATGCCCAGGGGGTCCTGTGGCCCAGCAAGAAGCTGAGGGCTCAGAGGAAGAGGAGGAAAGGGAGGCAGAGCAGGATGCTCCCACATCCCATTCCCCACTTCATATGACAAAGCCTGGCCAGGACCCAGCTGAGCCTGAGTCCCCCACCCAGCCCAGTCTCACCACAGCTGCCCCCCTGGATCCAGCCCCTCCAGATCCAGCTGCTCCAGCTGACTCAGCCTGGGCAGGTGATGGCCCCAAGAGCTTGCAGGGTCCCGGGGGCCCAGGCCATGCTGAAGGACCCTCGCAGGACCCTGACCCCCACGCTGACCCGGGCTGGCTGACAGAGCTCTTGGCATCACCTGGGGTCCACAGCTCTCCGGAGGTGAGGGGTGTAGGGGGCTCTGTGGGGTCGGTGTGGGCTGGGCTCCTCCTCCCTGCCCTCCACTGAGCAGTGGGATGAGACAGGACAGGCGGATGGGTGGGTGGAGGCTGGGCAGGACTGTGTGCTGAGGGGCAGGTGGGACGGTCTGCCCCCTACCTTGGGATGGGCCTTGCTGTGCTGTGTCCCCAAGGTGTTTCCCTCCTCCCCAGCTCTGCTGCTGTAGGAGCCAGGGTTGTGCCCCCCTCTAGCACCTCTCCCCTTTTTTCCACCAGAATTTGCTGGGCTGGTCACGGAAGGACCTATGCAGTGAGTTTGGCATTGGCCACCCTCGCCAGGACAGCACCTTTGACTGGAGCCGCCCAAGTGTGTCCAGGGATAGAGACTGGCCTGTTGAGATCAAGCAGGACCAGGAATTCGAGACCAAATCCAGCTGGGACAGCACCCACAGTGACAAGGTCAGCACTGCCCAGGAGAGCTGGAGCGGTGACTACAGAGAAACGGAGCTGATGGAGGACATGAAACTGGGCTGCAGTGACTGGTCCCAGTCCCTTGGCACCGGGAAGAGCTGCCCACAGGATCCAGACTTCAGTGCCAGCACAGCCAAGTGGCGCCAGGGCTATGGCAGCACAGAGAAGCTTGGCTCCGGACAAGCCAACTGGGGCAGTGGCCTTGGCACGAGACATGTCCGGCAGCTGGACAAGGAGCCGTGCTCCAGGCAGCCCACCTGGACTGGCAGGTACAGCAGTGGGGACACGGAGATGAAGGGCAGGGAGCTCACTGCAGACTGGGTCAGCAAATACAGCAGCCGGGATGCTGGGAGCAAGGAGGAGAATCTAACGCTGGGCTGGGCTGGCAGATCCAGCACTGGGGACACTGGGAGCCCAGATAAGGAGCTCAGCCCTGGCCGGCCAGCCTGGGACAGGAGGTATAACCCCAGGGACATGGAGAGCCAGGACCGTGAGTTCAGTCCCAGCCGGCCAGCCTGGACTGGTGAAATCAGGGACATGGAAAGCCAGGACAGGGAGTTCAGCCCCAGCAGGCCAGCCTGGGATGACAGATCCAGCACCAAGGACATGGAGAGCCAGGACCGGGAATTCAGCCCCAGCAGGCCAGCCTGGGATGATAGATCCAGCACCAAGGACATGGAGAGCCAGGACCGGGAATTCAGCCCCAGCAGGCCAGCCTGGGATGATAGATCCAGCACCAAGGACATGGAGAGCCGGGACCGGGAGTTCAGCCCCAGCAGACCAGCTTGGAATGACAGATCCAGCACCAGGGACACAGAGAGCCAGGACCAGGAATTCAGCTCCAGCAGGTTGGGTGAAGCTAGTGAATGCAGCACCAGGGACCTGGAGACCCAGGACCATGAATTCACATCCAGCAGAGCAGCCATGGATGGCAGGCACAGCACCGGGGACATGGAGACCCAGAATGGGGAGTTGTTCAGCCCCAGCAGAGGTGTCTGGGGTGACAGATCCAGCACCAGGGATGTTGATGCCCAGGACAGAGAGTTGAGCCCCAGTGGAGCAGCCCAGGATGGGCAGCTCAGCTCCGTGACCCCCAGGGAGGAAGAGCAGGAGCTGATCCCAGCCCGGCTGAGCTGGCCCAGTGAGGGCAGCATGGGGCAGACCGGGCTGGTTGGGGTTGGTGAGGAGGACATGCCCAGCTTCCGCCACCCTGATGCCCCAGCCCAGGAGCCCACCTGGGGCAGTGCCCACCAGCAGGAGCATGACAGCTGTGGCAGCAGGGACTGGGCTGAGGAGCTTGGAGCAGCTGAGTGCCAGAACCAGTTTGGTGTCATTGAGACAGAGCGGGTGGCAGACCCCTGCAGTGCCAGAGCCTCGGATGGCTCCATGTCCAGGGTCCTGCCTCAGCCCCAGGCAGGCTTGCACAGGGATCTCTCTCTGGACATGGACAGTGCCCGCTGGAGCCAGGACCTGGACAACTGGAGTGTGGAGCCACAGGATGCTGAGGCCAGGCGCCAGGAGTGGGCGAGTGCCTTCAGTGCTCGCTGTGCTGCCCGCAGCCGGGACCTTGGTGCAGGGGAGCAGAGCCTGGGAGGGGCTCCCAGCGCAGAGCACGGGTAAGAAGGGCACTGGTGGTGGCAGGGAGGGAGCAGCCTTCCCTGAGATAGATGCACGGGTTTGGGGCAGGCCTTGTGTTATCCAGGGCTAGAGCAACTCTGGGGTTTTGTCTCCCAAGCAGGTTAGCCCCCAGCACTTCCATGGGTGAAATTCCAGCTGATCTGCTGGCTGTGCACTCCTGGAGTGAGTCACCGAGCCCCTCCGAGGAGGAGAGGGATCCCTCTGAGCCAGCCGCTGCTCCACAGAGCCCCAGGGCCCTCCCTCTGCCTCCAGAGGCTGCCAGTGAGATTCCAGCGGATACAGGAAGTGAGGAACAGCCCTCAGACCACCCAGATGGGGAGAGCTCCTCGAGCTGGGGGGAGCAGCGGCTCTCTCTTGCTACCCCCCAGCCTGACGGGTCCTTGGAGCAGGAGCAGGAATTTCCTCTTCTGGAGGTGAGTGGAAGTGGGGAGATTCCAATCACACTTTATGGCTTGGGACTGGCTGGCTGTCACAGGACGTGTCTGTGGATGGGGCACTCTAACCCTGCTGCCAGGGACAGCCATGGATTGCGGGCCCCCCAGCACTGCTATGGGGGCTGTGGGTGTTCTGGCTGTGATGGGGGATCCCTGAGCTCCCTGTGCCAGCTCTGACCTGTCCCCTGGGCTCGGCAGGACACAGAACTCCTGGACAGCAGCGTGTTGCGCTGCAAGGCCAGCCTGGGCCGCAAGCGCCAGCACCGAGCGCCATCCCTGCGCCCCACCACCACCGAGGGGGAGAGCTGGATCTTTCGGGACTCCACGGGTGAGCCCACCAGGGATGGGGGTGAGAGCTGGGTGTCTGTCCTAGCACAGTGTCGTGGTGACACTGTCCCTGTGTCCCCACAGAGCCCCGGCCAGCCCCAGCAGCGTCCTCTGACGAGGAGGCAGCAGAGGAGCCCCGGAGCCGGCGGATGCGTGGCTCACCCTCGGGCAGGGGGGTCAAGGTGCCGCTCTTTCCTGGCCTCAGCGCGTCCGCCATCAAGGTGAGTCCCTTGGACTCCTGGCTGCAGGGTGGAAGGGAGGGTGGAACACAGGGAAACAGTCAGAGTGGGTCTGGGGCCTGGCTAAAGACAGGGAGGAGACAGTGGGGGGACTTGGGGCGCAGAGCACTGTGTTTCTCCCTGACCTCTCTCTCTGCCCCAGGCCAAGCTGAGGGGTCGTAACCGCTCAGCCGAGGAAGGGACATCATCGGGGGACAGCAAGGGAACCCCTCCTAAGGACCCCCATGTGCAGCGCTCCAAGTCCTGCAAGATCCCTGGTGTCAGTGGAAAACCCCCGACCCTACCCCCGAAGCCAGAGAAATCCTCAGGGTGAGTGTGGGGCCAGGATCTTCATGGAGGCAAAAGGTGGGGGCTGAGGGGATCAGTCTGGATCGTGGGACTGGTTTTGGGAGACTCATGCTGAAACTCTGCCAATACCCCAGATCCGAGGGCTCTCCCCCCCACTGGCTGCAGGCACTGAAGCTGAAAAGGAAGAAGCCTTGAGTGGGTGAGTGTGGGATTTGAGGCAGTGTTTGGGGCCCCCCCCACCCAGTTCAGGCTTCCCCATGTCTGCACTGCTGGGGATAGCCCCCTCCCTCCTCTCTGCTCTGGCTGGGTCCCTCCTGGGGGGGGCCCTGCAGGGTCCTCACCCCTTCCCCTCTGTGTCACTTTCAGGCTCACTCCCCGACGCTGACGGCCCGCTGTTCCCGAACCAGGGCTGTCCCCTCCCATGGGGACACACACACACACCTATGCACTTTGTACGAGTTCGCAGGGTCCCTGTCTTCCTCTCCATCCCCTCATTATACCCTGTCCCCTTGGTCCCCAAGGGGTTTGAGGTGGGCACAAGTCCCCCCTTCCCCTCCCCCCTGCTCGTGTATGGCCCTGGACACAGGGCAACGGGTCTGGCTTGTGGTGCCGTCTGCCACAGACAATAAAACCTCGCTGGTCATTTCAGAGAGTCCTGGCTCTTCTCCTGGGTCATGGGCAGGGGTCACAGAGATCCTTGGAGGACACCCTGTGACTGCCATTGCCCATGCAGGAGCTGTGCAGGAAACAAGAGACACCTCCAAAACCCCTCTGTGCCCACCCTGAGTGCACCCAGCCTGGCCCTGCCCAAACACCAAGTGCGTGCTGACACCAAGACTTTATTGAGCTCTGAGGGAGGGGGTGCAGCCCCCCGTGGGGGAACAGCAGTAGGGGAGGCCTGTGGGCACCCAGGGGGGCTGAGCCCCTCATATCTCGCAGATGAAGGGCAGCCGCCTCTTGCAGCGCACGCTTCTCCAGAGCCCATCTGGGGAGAGAAGAGGGGGGATCAGCCCATCGCCCTCCAGCCCCCAGGGATAGTCCCCCAGATACCTTATACCAGCCCCCCAGTGTCACCTCTCCACCCTGAGCCCCTCAGCACCCTCCCCCCCCACCACCCCAGAGCCCCCTGGACCCCTCCCATAGAGCCCCCACTGACTGTTGGTGCAGAGGGCGGTGCAGAAGCGGCGGCCAGGAAGGGGGTGTCCAGGCACCCACCGGCTGTAGTTCCAGGGGCTCCGGTCAGTCCAGTGGCAGCTCGGGAATGGGACCTGCCAGCAGAGAAAGGGTGTGGGGACCCCCAGCCCTGCGGACAGCGGGATGGGAATGGGACATGCAGGGTGTGCACAAGGAATACTGGGACAAGGCAGGAGCACCCAAGTGGGCGCTGGGGACACTGGGGTGGAGTTGGATCTCCTTGTGGGCACTGAGAACACTGGGAATGGGATCGGGGAACCCAGGTTGTGCACTGGGAATCATGGGACTAGACTGGGACATCCGGGGTGGGCACGGGGGACACTGGGAGGAGACAGGGTGGCCCGAGGCCAGGGTGTGGGGCACGTGGCGGGGTCCTTACAGCGGGCTGGCTGACGGCACCGATCCAGACCTGACCAGCGTTGGTGTGCCGGCGCGCCAGGAGCAGCAGGAAGGTGTTGGTGCGGGAATCGTGGATGGAGGCCAAGCGCCCGCGGAAGCGCCGGGCGCAGATGTACTGCAAAGACACGGCTGTCACTGGGGGCACTGGTGTCCCCACCCCAAGCCCCACCCAACCCACCCCATCCCACCTGCGCACGGTGGAAGTTTCGGCAGCGACGGATGATGACGTAGCGGCAGGTGGCGGTGCCCGGCATGCTGGGGGCACTGGGTGCCTGCTTGTCACTGGCCCCCAGGCACCTGTACTCCTCGGGCATCTCCAGCTCTGTCACATCCTCCTCATCCTCCACCGCGGGCTGGCAAGAGCTGGGGACAGTGGCTGGGTCACCCTGGGATCAGGGGTGTCCTCAGGATGTCCCTGCAGGTGGGGGGGTGTGGGGGGCACTCACCGGAGCGGCTGACGGGAACTGTGCCCAGCAGGGCCAGGGCAAGCAGCAGGCAGGGCCGCATGGCACAGGGACACTGGGGACACCACTAGCACCCTTGGGAGATCCCAGAGCCCAGTCACCCTCAGCCACCCAGGGGACACCCCCATGGGCCCTCTGCCACCCCCAGCATCACTCTCTCCTCCCCATGTCCCCTCAGAAACCCTCCCATATCCCCACTGTCCCTCTGCCATCCCCAGTGCCACCCGTGCCCTGTCCCCTCTGCCACCCCCACAGACCCCAGCCCTCTTGTGCCCACCATGTGCTCAGTTCCTCACTTCCAACCCTTGGGTCACTCCCTCCCCTGGGCATCCTGTGCCATTCTGTCCCCCACCATGCCCCCTCCACCTCTGGCACCCCAGAGCCCCCCAGTGCCAGACTCAGGAACCCCCAACCCTGGCAGCTGAGGGCTGAGCCCACCCCCATGTCCCTGTCGCTGCTCCTCACCTGGGTCTTGGGGGACTTTGTCCACTGCCACCCTTATATTGGTGACAGGGACACGTGTACCCAACCACAGCCTTGTGACATCCCAACCACCAACTGTTGGGGACATGGTGGGGGACACCCCAGGGGAGGTCTACCAGCACCCTGCCCAGCCAGTGCCTGGGGTGTGCTTGGTCCAGGGGAGGGGGTGCAGGGCCATGGTGAGGGGGCTGTGGTGGTTTGGGGTGCAGGGTCCAGGGGAGGGGCTGTGGGGTCGTGAAGAGGGACTGTGGTGGTTTGGGGTGCAGGGTATGAGAAGGGGGCTGTGGGAGTTTGGGGATGCAGGGCCATGGGGTGGGGGCTGTGGTGGTTTGGAGTGCAGGGTGTGAGGAGGGGGCTGTGGGAATTTGCGGGTGCAGGTTGTCAGTACAGGGGCTCAGGGAGGTTGGGGTGGAGTGGTTGGGGTGCAGGGGTGCACAGGGCATGGAGATGAGGATTGGGGTGCAGAGTCCCCGGGGGCGCTGGGGGTGCTCAGCTGCAGGCTGGGGGGG
>VWZS01001907.1:967538-1022788 GCA_013397075.1 Rhabdornis inornatus | reverse complement strand
CGCATGCGCCGCACCCGCCCCGGGCACGCCCCGCCCTCACGGCCGCCGAGCGGGAGTGCGGCCGGCGCGCCCCGAGCGCGCATGCGCAGAGCGGGCTGGTGGGAGTGCGGCCTGTGAGGGCGGTCGTTGCTCCGCGCTCGGGTGCGTGAGGGAGCCGGGCAGGGTGCGCGGAGCCCGCAGTTCGGGATGCTGCTGGGCCTCCCAAATATTGTACAAAAGTACAGTACAGGGTTCTTCGCCACACAGAAGGTTTGGCATTTATGCAGCCTCTCTCACTCTATGAATGAGGGAGGAAACACGGACAGACACTTCAAATATGAGGAAAGCAGCATCAAAAAGATCTCAGACTTGTCTCAAAAAGGGAAAACACGGCAAAAAAAAAGGGATCACAGAATCAATTAGGTTGGAAAAGACCTCGGATCATCGAGTCCAACCTATGACCTAACACCACCATGTCAACTAGACCATGGCACTAAGTGCTACATACAGTTTCTTAAACACTTTCAGGGATGGTGACTCCATCACCTCCTCAGGGATACTGTTCCAAAATCTAATCATCCTTTCTGTGGAGAAATTCCTTCTCATCTCCAACCTGAACCTCCCTGGGCACAGCTTGAGGCTATGTCCTCTTGTCCGGTCTCTGGTTGCTGGGAGGAGAAGAAGCCAAGCCCCGCCTGGCCACAGCCTTCTTTCAACCTCCTTGTGAGAGTGATAAGGTCACCCCTGAGTCTCTTTTTTTTCTGGGCTGAACACCCCCTTCTGCTTCTCACAGAACTTGTGCTCTAGATCCTTGACCACCTTCATTGCCCTTCTCTGGACTCACTCCAGCACCTCAATGTCCCTTCCTGAATGGAGGGACTCAGAACAGGACACAGAACTTGAAGTGTGTTTTCACCAGTGCCAAGTACAAGGCAAGAATCACTTTTTCCTGTCATGAGTGAAAACAAAAAAGCCAACCAACTCTTACGTGGTTGGGAAGTGTTGAAATACATGGATTTGGTTTACATGAACTGCACATAAACCAAGAGCAAATAAACAGGAGGAAGTGAGTCCCTGGTTCAATGAAAAAACTAGAGTAGCTATTCTTGTTCTGAGAACTGCATAAATGCTACCAGCACCCAGAAATCTGTCAGAATATTTTGCATTTGAACATGAAAGACATTTAATTAGAAAAAGCTGAAAAGGCTGTGTGGAAGACCATGGCAGAGACACAATGAATGCCTTAAATAGAAATGGAAAAAACTCTTTCATTGTTATGATGGTCTGGTTAAAGAACCTGAAATATGCTGATTAAAGAGGTCAACAAGATCTAATAAATTCCTGAATGAAAAAGAGAAGGACCTTTAATCTCAACATAGTCTCATAAACAACTTGTCAAATGCAACAGAAAAATATCTGAGGTTACATGGAATGACACTGTCATTTTGAAAAATGTGGCACTGATGGGTTCCAGTCCTACCAATCTGAAATGCTGTGAGAGAACACAGTGGCTCTTATTCTTAGGATGTATTTTTGAGCACTTAAATGCCAGAGTTGGCGCTGATTACATCTAAGCTGTAGTGTGAGCTGTGTGGTCTCTAGACTCTGGATTTGGATCCCTTACTGTTCAGGAGTTTTGAGTTCTGAGGAAAAGCATGCTAGGAATGCTGATGTATCATCTTATTTGCACAGGCATGGTCCTGGGTTGTGTTGTACCCAGAAACAACCCTTACTGTCCTCCACAGATGGCAGATTTCTCAGGATGTGGAGTATGTGTGGGTGCTCAGCGAAAACAGCTCACCAGAGAGCAAATAGCCTGTGTTTGGGACAGACAACCTGCTGTTCAGTTCAGGTGATTTAGAACAGATTTGGAATATGTCATACCAGGCCTTCATCCAAGGGGCAGCAGGTAGGAGAACTGAAATACTATACCGTTTAATAGAGAAGTTTAGAAGTTTTCTTGGATAGTCAAGGTAAACCTCTGTCCTAAAGATATTAAATCTTATCACCTGAATTCTCCCTGAATTAAGTTGACTTAAACCTTAGGTTTATATTGAGCATCATCTAAATTCTTCCTCCTCCAAATATGCTGGTTTTGTAGTTTTAATAGTATTTCTGTCATTGCCCTTTCTCTCCTCTTTCTTTTCATTTGATTCTCCATTGATCCAAGGTCTTATTTACTGTATGAGTTCAGTGATTACAGTCAGTGGCAACAGGATGTTTTCCTTTTTCCTTATGTTATACAGTGGTTGATTTGTTTATCCTAAAGGTGAGTGTTTTGACAAATATGTATTAACTTTTTGTTCACTTCCCTGTTTATTCTGGTCGTACAACAGGAAAAGAGTGAAAACGATGTGTGTGAAGTATGACTGCATGTTTATTCAGTGTAGGTGATTCAACACTTATTAAAAAAAGGTGTTGAATCTCTTCTTTCAGGAGAAGATGCAGAAGTCATCTTTCATGGCTTAAGAGGCACAAAGGCAAGTTTTTATCTAATGAGATGGTTAAATAATAGGTCTAGTGTGCTTACTGAACGATTAATAAAAGTGTTGATGCATAGACTTCATAAATGCTCATGAGACAAAGAATCCTTTGTCCTAACATAGCAGTAGAAAGAAATGTTTGGCAAACTTTGAAAGTAAAGCATAGCCAGGTCAGAAGAACGTGGTTTCATATTACACTGTCTGAACTGGAAAGGTTAGGTCTGAAAACACCATGTACTCAATCTTTTTGCTTCATATACTCACTGCTTTGTTTTGCTATCACAGACAAAATACAATTTAACAAGTACTATATTGTATTAAGTTAGTTTGCAAATAAATAGCTTTATTCATCTCACCTCATTGAACCAGTCTAATTTTTATGATATTTTTAAGCAGGTATCTTTGTTCCTTCTGTTATTCACTTCTGTAATTTTAATACATAAATAGAAGAATATTGTTAAAATAATGCCTCTTAAGTTTCCATTGGTCTCAACAAAAGAATGAATTCATGCAGACAAAGTGTGTTGTTGGACATTAAAACAATATTAAAGCTCAAAATCTCTTTGAAAAGGAATTCCACGTATGTATTTTTGTTAATAATTAATATCTTATTTAATAAATATTAAAGCAGGAAACATTGTATGATCATGTGCTCTGACCTGCAGTCTATCACAGGTCATAGAATTTCACCCAGAAGTTGACTTAACAAGATTTTTCTCTAATGGAAGTACTTTAGTAATGGCTCCTTTTCTTCTAAATTTCAGCTTTAGGTACGTGTTCATTTCAAAGCACACATCCTTCATATTGTTATATCCATCTGCAACTTCATCTTTACCATAAATATATACAATTTAAGACAAGGCAGAATTGAGGTAATTTTAAAATAACAAATTACTAACAGAGATGGCATGTCAAGAATAAAGCACTTTTAATGCTTTTACACTCCTCTGTACTATTTTATGTTGGAGGAGAAGAAAGCTGGATTTAATATTCCCTTTACAACTCCCAGACTTTTGGGCCAGCTGGGGATTTGGAAGTGGTTCTAAAGAGCAGCCCTTAAACTGCTTTTAACCCTTGCAGCATCAGAGCATTGCAGCAGTCCAGAGTACTCTGGAGAGGAGCAAGCCGTTTTGTGTTCCCTCACCTCCCCAGCACAGTCATGTTCTCTGTCTACTCTTCAATATAGTGTGTGGAAAGCTACAGGGTGTAGTATAGCTTTACTTAATCAGTGCAATACTGTCAGGGAGATCTCCTCATGATAGTGATTTTTTCTAGTGGAAAAATATAAAGGATTTACACTGTTGTCATGGAAGAGCTACCATTTGCTTCAAAGCAGGCTAGATGTCATTTTTCCATGGAGTTCAAAAATTATTTGGTTTGTATTTCAGATGTTGGTGGTGGCTTTGGGAGTTTTTTTCTTTGGTGGTGGCTTTGGGAGTTTTTTTTGTAAGTGTTGAGTTTGCTAAGACCATCTCTACAGCCTCTTTAATATGGATTGTAACTTGTCCAGTGCCTTAATTTTTCTAGTTGCATCTTAATTTTGTGAGCCTGAGAACTGAGATAAGCCTCTTCACATTCTACGTGGTTTCTGCATGCCTGCGTTACTTGTGATAACCACTGGGTGTCGTGAATCTCTTTGGATTACAGGATACAGAGAAGGACAAATTTAGTCCAATCAAGGACTGCCTATGGACTTTTTTTTCCAGGTGGAAAGGCCTTTGTCTAGTTTACATAGGATTACAATAAAGAGACCCAAATCTTACTTTAAAATAATGTTATTTGTTTAGGTGAATGTTTGATTCTTGGGGCTGTCCTGTGCAGGACAGTAGATGGACTTTGATGGTCCTTGTGGGCTCCTTCCAACTCAGAGTGTTCTGTGGTTCTTTATTTATATGCCAAGGGCGGCTAATACGAGATAGGAATGCTACAAACAACAGCCTAATTCTCTACGTGTTTTATTCCTGTTACCATTTAGTTATTCAACGGAATGACACCTTGTTTGGCACAAAAACACTATGATGTCACTAGGTAATTAAAGAAATCCTGATATCATAAATGTATAACATAGTAGAATTAAGGATGAATTGGCAATCTCAATCGATATTTTCCTAATTTTTGGGAATGATATTTGACATGGCTGTGTTTGAGATTATGATTTTGGGAAAGATTTTGGCCTGTTATTTTCATCATTTTTGCAAGCAAATGAAAAGGCACAAATATGTGACTTTATATACAAGAATAAAAAATGTACTTTGTACAGAAGAGAACTTGAATCTTGAAGCTTTGGTACAGACCTGTGCTGAGGAGGATTAAAGACCAACCATATTAGTTGCACATAGGAGGATTACATTTCTTACAGACTAGTCAGTAGGAGATCATATGATGTGGTAACACTGATACAGCCATGTGCTGTGCCTCACAGTATGGATAGATGAACCAGGGATATAGACTGGACGTAGGCTTTCTGAAAAGCTCAGATGCCACTGTGACTCAGTTGCTTTCCCTGTGGGTTTGTTAGGTTAGATGGCTGAACTGATCTGGTGTGTGGGGGTTCTCTTAGTAGTGGCTGAAGCTTTGCCTAACAGTATGATTGTGAAACGTTCAGATACTAGAACCATCTGAAAGACAAATATAGAACTGTCTCTTGGTTTGCAGGCAAAGTATGTTCCCCTATTATAGGGAACAGTAGCAGGATATATTTTACCTTTAACTTAGAAACATGCACTGCACTGACTAGCACAGCAAAACACTGAACAGTTTGTATCCAGTGTGGCAGGAATTGTGAGGGCTATAGGAGCAGATCAAGAAAAATCTGCTAAGTGCTGATTTTTACAGTGGACTGTATATAATGTAGCCAAATCTGAAGAGATTTTTATGACACTAGAAAAAGGTGCCTTGGTTGTAGTACTTCACAGATCTTCAGACCAACTTTTAAAACTTGGTGGGTGTAGCAGCTCTTCTGAAGAAGTCTGATTAAGAGGATGTCAGTATCAATTAAAACGTGCTTTTGTTCTGGAGTCATTTATGGACCCTGCTGAGGTCCCTAATTACTGTTTGCAACCTATGGTCAGGGAGGAGCTAAAAACTAGTTTTTATTTGAAGTGGTATAGCCGTATGGACAGAAGATATAAATTGGATTTCTAATCTGATTTCTGTTGTGCTGAATTCATGAGGAGCTACAGAGGGCTCACCAGTCTTGAAAATGGGACCGCTTGTTTGTATGTCTGGGAAAATAACAGTTTCTATTAAATGTCTGACAGTAATTGTCTTTCATATTGTATTGTTTTAATACAAGGAAAACCTTTAAGGCATACCTGTCAATATCTCTGAAAAGTTCATTGAAAAATTACATAGTTTACTTGTGAATACAATGTTAATCAGTGCAGTTCAGAATTAAAAAGAAATAAAATAGGTATAAAACGTGGTGACATTCTAATTGAAATACAGTAATTGGTTTTGTTAAAAACTTTTGAAATCTTGGACTTTCCTAGAATGTAGAAAAACTCTTCTTCTTTTATTAAAGTTAATATAGCCCTCTAAATTTCCAATCTGCCGAAACAGTTTTGTTTTTTGTTTATCAGATTTCTCAAGTGTGATTGTTATAGTGGTCAGATAAAATGGAGGATTGCATAATGGGAATAGGAATGCCTGAAAAATGTGTTTTTCTGATCCCAAGATAATTTATGTAATTGGATTTGTGATACCCTGCTGTAATGTTTTTTTTTCTTTGTCGTATTGCTGCGTGGAGGGAAATAGCAAGTGCTTGTATGTTCCTGCAGACCAGAGAAAGAAACCTGTAATGGAATATTAGAAATGACAAGCATACCCAGGCTGTCACAATCTTATCCAGCTCTGCTATGCCAACAAATAAACTGTTTCAATAGGGCAAAAGCAAAATGTACCAAGGACAGTTGAATATTTACCAGATGTTATGGCATTTGAGGCTCCAGGACTAGCTCTGTGTAGATATAAGACTGAATTAGATTATTTCAGTTTTGCCAAGGGCAGGAAAAATCATATCTCGTTAGGGAAGACAGTTTTTCTTCTTTTTAAAGGAAATTCTCCACATGATGGCAGTAAAAAACCTCTGGAATTCAGAGGAGGTTTGTTTCACCTTCAAAAGCCATAGGGAAAAAAACAAACCAAGATGAAGAACTGAGTGTGTGACTGAGCTTTTAGATTTCCCATTTTTCTCCTGGTATGTCTTAAATTCCCCAGATAGTTTTCCAGACAGCAAGGCTACTTGCAGCCTGGAACAAGGAGAATAGGTCACCTGTCACATTATACTAGGGCACAGTGTCACTCACAGGCATGCCTTGAAAAGATATTTTTGGTTTCTTGTGCTGTGTATTAATGTGCAGAGGGAGAGGATAAAGAAAAAAAGAGGTTGTGTTTAATTCCTATCCACAAACTTGTCTCTGCCCAAAGAACTTGTGTAGCTCATAATTTCAAGTCACATAACAGAGGGCCCTTGGATAAGCACCCAGTTTGCCCCAACTGGGCATTTGACCAACTTGGTTTGATTGCTGTAACAATGCCAGACAGAGATTAGTTGTGGAATGAGTTTGCAGTTGAGACTCAGCCTGTCTAGAGCGCTTGGATATCTTGGTGTATGGAAGCACTTAGAGAGGAGTGTATTTAAAGAACCCAGAAGCAGCTGTGTGGCTAAAATTAAAATGCGTTTTTCTTGTATTGTTTTTGCTTGGTTTCCTGTTGCACACTCTGGACCTGTCTTACGAGAGCAAATGGGCAAAGGAAAGGGATGAGTCAAAGGGATGAAAATCAATCCTAGAAATTCCTGCTTTGCTTTTTACAGCCTGGATACACCAGATATTTTTCATGAAAAGGCCTTTGGCTAAAACAGTCTTTGAAAGTCTGCTCTTTATATTCGTATGCCTTTCATTCCATTCTTCAGACATTTAGCCCATAGATTTCGGTTTTGTGTGTGTACAAGGATTGTTGCTCCATTCCTTTCTCCCCGTCTTTCCTTCCCAGAACATAGGAAGTCTAATTCTACAGTAGCTAGCACCAAATGTGCTATAGCTGATCAAAATGTTTGTAAAAATATCTAATATAAGTGGCAGAAAAGTACTGATGTGTAAGTGAAAGCATAAGGTACAACATACAGATGTATCAGAACAAGATCTCTGATAAAGCAAGATTAAAAATATAAACAAGGTTAATTTATAATCAGTAGAGCAACTGCTCCTTTAGCAGAAATGTAATTTTCTTTGAAAGAGTATATTACTTAGAAGTCTTATCATAAAAGACATTTAGCAATAAATTTATATTCAGATACTTCTGACATGGGGAATTATTACCCCAGTATATTGTACAGGGAATTAGGAAATAGTTTTAAAAACTTGGTCAAGGTCATATAGGAAGTCTGTGGCAGAGTCAACAAAACATGAGAATAGTAAAGGCAGTTCCTGTTCACCACTTCCCTCTCTGATCATGTGCTTTATAGAGATTGTAGAGCCTTGCTGTCATACCAAAAACTTGCTTAATCTGATGCCCCGAAAGCTGCTTTGAAGCTAAACACAAAACTCTTAAGTTATGGGCAGCTTGGGATATGATTCCATATGATCTTTTAGCAAAGCAAAAGGACATATTTATCTGTCATAGTGAATGTAAAGGAGGTATTCAGAAAAGCAAAACTGCACTCAACACCAATAAATCTACTCATTCCATCTGCTTAAAATGCTCTGAAAATTTTTTTTTATAGATTAAAAAAAATAAGAATACAAGTATGTGTTCAGCCATGCAGCTTTCCTAAAGAATAGAAATACTATTAAGGAATAAGATAAAATGACCAGCCCTCCTTGCCATGATAAATGGGAAAGTAGAAGTCGGGATGTTAATTCCCCAGTTTTTGAAACCATAGGCTGGTCAGAAGTAAGAAACATGATTTCATGTGGCTCATCTATATTTTTAAGGGGTTTACGTTCTTTGTGTACATGCAGCTTTTCTGTTTGTGACAAGGAGAGTTGCATACCACAGCCTGATCCCCCAGGTCAGCAGCACTGAAAGGGTCATACTTGCAGTTTGAATAATCAAGGTCTACTCTAGAAAAAAATGAAACCTAAAAACCAAGGGGTGTTTAGCAGTCTGAATAAAACAACAAAACTGAAACTGTTACTTGTCTAAATCAACCTTCTGCAGTCAGCAATCATTTTGGCCAATGTTTTGTGTGTTCTGCCAAAATCTCTCAGGGTGAAAAATTCAGGAATGGTAGCCCCATTAAAGGCTTCTAAAAACTGTGGTTTTACAAGTACCAACTTTTTTTCTTTTTGTGGTTATACAGGTAATGCATCTCTAGTAACCTTGTACATTCTCTGAAAGAAGAAAAGATGGTGATTACATTTTCTGGTTTGTTTTTCCTCTTCAGAAGCAGCTCAGTTGTGAATGACCCTGTGTGATAAGTAAGAGAAATTCAGTATGCAGTTTTGGTGCTACGAAAGGGCCCACTGGCAATTTCAATGCATATTTCCCAAGTCCTCGGAAAGGTCGTTGAGGGTCTCTATTACATGCAGTCTAGAGCCTGCTACAATTTTCTCATACAATTTAATCTGCTGCCTGGATGGCCTCCAGTGTACAAGCAACTGACAATCTACAGTCTTTGGAATTGATTTCCTGGAATTGTGGAATGCCTGCTTGGCCTCCAGATGACAGATGTATGCTGGAGCTCTCAGTGCTGCTGCTCTACAGACATGAGAGAAAATTTGCCTGATTTTCGTTTAAATCTTTTTTTAGTGATTTTAGGGATGAAGTTATCACATAAAGATAA
Organism: Rhabdornis inornatus; assembly: GCA_013397075.1. Classification (NCBI taxonomy): domain Eukaryota; kingdom Metazoa; phylum Chordata; class Aves; order Passeriformes; family Rhabdornithidae; genus Rhabdornis; species Rhabdornis inornatus. Next base: position 1,013,539 of record VWZS01001907.1, on the reverse strand, counting down.
CTTGAAGATACAAGCATTGTTCTGAGTGGGCAGCATTAATAAAAATCCTTTGCTTTCTGTAGCATTTATCATGTAGGGACCTTTTTGGGTTTATAAATACTCTCTAAGACAAACACTATGAATTTGATAATTCTTGTCATAGTCATTTTGCATTTGGGGAACCAAAAATTAAAGGACAGATAAATGAGTTGCCAAAATTCACAGACCAGGGCACTGTCACCATCAGAAAAAGTTTTTAATCTTAGAGTACTTCAAGCAATTAATGTGGATTCATGCTATAGCTCTCTTTTCTTCAGTAGGATCTTACTTGTACTTTGTTTAAAGCACGTGAAAAGTACATGTTCTTCTTAATAAACACAGTATCTGCATAATTAGCAGTGTGAGAAAATAACGTGAGATTTATAACCTATTTTCCAGTTTTAAGACCAAATATTCCTCTCATTTTTCTTCTGTATATAGCAAATGCTCCTAAATCTGGAGTATGGGTGCCATTCTCTTTCTCTTACAGTATATAGAAGCAAACTCCAAAACTCACACTGAGAGTCAGCAGAAAAAACCCAAATGATGAATGCACATTGGGAAAAGTTTGGGGTTTTCATTGAAAAAAGCGAATATAAACAGTTCCATGAGAATGGGTGTTTTTCCTTTGATGACCAGCTAAGCAGACAATCTGAAATCTGAGTGACATGTGTTCTCCTTTCAAATCTAGAAATGTTTCTTCACACATAGAAATTGGGAATAGAAAATAGTAATTGAAAATCTGTGATTCTTAATATGAAGCTCCAACTCAACTAACATAGTAATGTATTGTTAAAATGGCTCATTTGGTGGAAACATGAGGGCACACATGGTGGCTTGTCCAGAAGGAGGATACATACACCTGATGTCAAAACAGGGAGATTTCCATTGCAATCCCAAGCCAGAAATACCTGTTGTATAAGGCTTGAATTCAGTTTTGGATTTTGTGGGGTAGCACTTTTTTGGGGTGTTTTTGCTTTCTTTGAGGAACTAGCCAAATGCTCAAGGGCATGAAACTTAATAAAAACAGGGAAAAAAGTTTATGTAGCCTTCAGCTGGAAAGGAATATAACAGCTTACAGTGAGAGAGCAAAAAAAAAACCAACAACTTTGTGTCAGCCTTGATACAGAAAGTAGAGGAAGCAACTAGAGAGGTTAGAATAGCAGCTTTGTGCTCAATAGGATGTGTATGAGAACATGAGAGTGAAAGGGAATTTGTGTGAACATGAAATGGAAGTATCCATGATCATTTTGAAGGAAAGGATGGAGGACAGCAAAGTAGAAGAAAAAAGATTTCAAGAAAGCAGACTTCAGCAAACTCAGGATACTGGGAGATCACATGTCATGGAAGAGAAATTTAAAGCAATATAGGAATTAAGCACTTCCTGATGGAAAACATGCTCTTTGGAATTTAATGATCCCAATGCAAGGAAAGAATAGCAAGTATATAGCAAGAAGTCATCTGGTTAAATCATATACATTGACCTCAAACATGTGAGTCATACAGGAAATGAAAATTATGTGAGATTACTAGGATTAGTATAAAGGGATGCATAAGTATGTGGGGACAGAAATCAAAAAGCAAGGCGCAGAAGAAGTTATAATTAGGAGGAGCAAGAAACCTTTCGTAAGTTACCAGCTTTAAAAAATCTGTTTTTATAAAGGACATTACAGTTTATGACTGTGGAGTTCCTACTCAAATTCTGTAAGGACTAAGAGAAAGACTGAGAAACTATTCTGTAGTAAGCTGAGAGAGAAAACTAGTAATATCTTAGATCAATTTAATGCCTTTTTTGTTTCAGTGTTAACTACAGAAGTCTGCTGTAATCATATGGCTAATGTAATTATTACGAAAAACTAAGGACCATGATCTTACAGACTAATAAAACAGACTCAAGCTTATTTAGAGCACTGGTCAAAACTATTTAACACTGTCAGCAGGCATCTCTGATAACATAGGAGGTGCTTGCTAAGGCTCTAAGAGATTGAAAAAGGAAAAATGTAGTGCTTGAAGGATAAAAAAGAAGCCAGGGAGTTTTTCATCAGCCACTTTAACTGCAATTCCTAAAAAAATGCTAGAACAAATAAAATGGACAAATAATCAAATGAGTTATATGTAAACATCTGGAAGATAGCAAAGAAATGGCTGACAGATAGAATGGATCTGTTGAGAGCAGCCCACATCAAACCAATCTGGTTTCCTTTTGCTTTGGGCCAATAGATCTGTGAACAGAAGAGCAATAATAAATGTTGTGTATCTTGACTTCAGCAGGTTTTCTGACCATCTTTACATATCATATGTATGCCACCTTTTCCTAAGCAAAGCAGGAAAACTTGATTTATGAGGAAATTTGAAGAACTGATGGTCTTTAGTCTATGAGAAAAGTCTGAGGTGAAACATGTCCTTAGATAAGGCTTCTAAGCTACCCCAGAAAGAAGGAGAATAATTTTTCTCCATGTTCAGCATAAACAGGACAAGAAATAAGAGTCTTAAAATGCAGCTAGAGAAATTCTGGTTAGATACTGGGAGGCGTAAGTAGAAATAATGGAGCACAGGCATATGTTGTGAAGAGATGATGTCAAATCTCTGTTACTGAGGTTTGTTATGTTCACATTACCTGTGCTCAGAAATGTTACTGATATTTTTGCCCTGCATCAGGACAATAGATAGATGGGATGAGCTTTCAAGTGGCATCTTATGTCAAAAATTTGCCCTTCTCCAACCTTGGCTGTCCCAATCTTGTGTCTATGTCAAACAATTTTAGACAAGTATGATGACAACCAAGCACTTTTCAGCATTTACTTTCAACATTCACTTCAATAACATTTTGTGAAAAGGAAATAGGTATTCTGATTTTTTTAATACAAATGTAAGAAAGAGCTTCTCTGTATCCATGTAAAGTTGGGGGCAGAAACTGTTGGACTTATATGCAGTTGATATTTAAACCAAAAATAGGTTTAATGTTTTCATTGCAAAGTCACCCACCAACTGTAAGCCATCTTCGTATTTCTTTTTTCAATCTTTTTCATCCACAAGCTTTTAAAAATACTGTATTGGGAGCTTCAAACTGACTTCTAATTTAGTTGGAAATTTTTGGCTTCACCTAACAAAATTTTGAAAGTTGTATCTGTAGTTCAGGTAAAAATTGTGATGTCTGTGTAAAGTATCATCTCATCAAAGGACATCACAAGGCCTTAGCACTGCCTTACTTACAAAAGAAGAACTTAGAGCATTGGTGATATTGCCAGTAACATGGTAAGTCACAGAACAGTGTGTGAACTGTTTACGAAAAAACAAGTTTCAGACCTACAGTGACTTGAAAAATATCAGCATTCTTAAAAAAAGAAAGAATTAAATAATATACTTTTCCTGAAGTTAGGCCTTGTTTCGATTTTTTCTCCATTTTTGTACATTAAATCTTTGTGAAATAAATATTATGAAACAAAAAAAAATTATTTGTACTAAGCATAGTTACAGAACTGGAAGCCTTATAGGTGGAATTTATTATATTCTTAGCCACAGGAGAAGAGAGATGGAGCTAAATGTTAGGTATAATGAAGGAGAAGATTGGTAAGAGTATCATGTAATCAAGTCAAGGATGGATTTGATCTGCTAGAAATTAATGGAAGATAAATCATTGAAGATCATTATTAGCAAATCTTTTTTCCATTCTTTAGAATGTTTACTTCAAGAAGTGGTTATTTTTATTTCATTTTTAGTAAAGGGATAGTTTTTTTATTAATACAACAAATAGGTAACTTAGAAGTAGTTATAACTAAAATTCCATGTATATTACCCGGGGTTGAGAAAGGGAATACTAAAAGACTTAGTGATAAAGTGATTGGAAAGACTGAAGTTATGAAAACAGCTCATTTTTCTGAAGTGAAATGTAAGCATTGTCAAGAGTTGTTAAATCTCCAGATAAAAAGAATTCACACTTATTTCAAAATGAAAATTAGTTTCTTCAGAGTTTCTGCATCAAATGAATGAAGCTTTGTCTGTTGAAGAAGGAGAAAAAACATGGGTTTGATGATCTTCCAAGTGAGACATCTTCAGTGTCATTGAAAGTTAGCCACAATGAAAATGTAATTCCCTACTCTAGGTCTTCCTGCAGCTCTTGAACTGCAAACTCCTTTCAGAGCATTCTCAGTTCATCTTTGAAAATCACAATATGACAGATCAATTGCTGACTGCACCTTAAAAAAAAAAAAGAAGAAAAGAAAGAAATGAAGTCAAAGACTTGAACTTGATAGAAAGTTGCAACCTTCTTTTCTTCTAAAAACATCATCTTCAGTGTAGCACAAAATGAGCAATTTGAAAGTGATTGAAGCACTTTGCCCTGAATACTCTCATTCAGACAGATTTAAATTTGTGGTTTCATATTAGATACTACAAGTGAAGAGACAGAGGAAAAAAATTAAAGGAACAACTAAAAAAATCAACTTTGACATTAAGGCAGATGGTTCGTTGCACATGAGAAATGATCCAGTAATGGATACAAGTATCCATAGAGAAAAACGGGTTCCTACTTAATGCTATCGATTTTGTGTCTGAAAAGAAAAGCAAAGAATATTGTGTCCAGGCTGGTATAGATGTTGCCTAGTAGTTCAGAAGAAAACCGTAGGAGGGATCTTTTCATTTGTTCTAATGATGGAAATAAGGAGAATAAAGCTATTTACATTAAAAATCACTTTAAACATTTGTATGGTAGGCATTCAGTATACACTGATAGTACGGTTGTGAAATAATGTAGCATTTCACACCATCATATGGCATATTTTGGGAGTTCAAAGATTTTCCTGCAACATCTATCTTGTATTTGTTTGATTAAAAAAAGAGGATTGATGCTGCACCTTCTCAACAACATTCAGAGGAACTCTGAATGGGCAAAATTTTGGGCCTGATTTTCATTTACAGAAAGATAATGATTTGCATAGCATAGAGTGACCTAAACACACCTCTAAGTCCATTTTACAGGATCCAAGCAGTATTATGCCATTTTTTGGTCAAAGGAAAGCAGATCTAAAAAGGTCCCTATACTTCCATAAGCAATAACACAGGCTTTCAAATTTGTGTTGAGCCCAAAGTGTGGTCAAAACATAACAGACTTTACTGTTGGTTTTTTGTTTTGTTTTTTTTTTATTTTACAGAGATGTTACATTTTCAAAAGCTATTGCAATGTGGGTTTGGCAGAAATAAATTTTATGGACATGCAAATCTACAACCATAGTCACAGGGTAAAAAAGGCACATCTAATTAACAGCTAGAACCACACAAGGAGAAAAAAATATTCTTTGATTATTTCTAGAATTTTTATGATTAGAAATGTTATTTAGCCAGCTTCATTGATTATTCATACAGTAGCCTGTTTTTTGTCTGAATTAGGAAAAAGTAGCAAAAATGTGGAATGTAGACTCTAAGCCTACTTTTCTTCCTTCTTTTAACACTAACAGGCTTTGTACATGACATGTATGGGAAGAAGTGATGCCACAATTTATGTCAAAAGAGTGAAATTTGGGAGATGAATCACAGTGAATAGATACTCAAATTCTGACAGATGTCAGTTTTGCAAAATATATACAGTTCTGTTCAGCAAGCTCAGTATGTGTCTCTGGTGATTCAGATTTATTTGGTTGAACAGTTAATCTCTGAAAAACAGTTTTTCAGTATTCTGGAATGGCTTGTCAGAATCCAGCTGCCAAATCCTGAGCATTCTCTGTCTCTACTCATCTTCCTTCGTCCTGCTGGATCCCCTTTATAAAGGGAGAACAAATGGTCCATTTCCAAAAATTCTCTGAGCAGATTAACACAGACCATGACTTTTCCAGACACTGTTATTCTGGAGTGCCATGGTACCAGAGGGAAAACTGGTAAAACCTTTTTCCTTGCATCTTTAAGCCGCTTCCTCTTGCTAAGAGTGGGAATAGAGTAGATAAAGCAAGCTACCTGACTTAAAACAGAATTAGGAAGAAAGGAAAGTCATGGGTCAGGTAGAGGTACAATATTTGTCAGGACATAAGAAGCACAGCACCAGCTAGGCTCAGTAAACAGAAAAGGAGGGAAGGAAGTTCTTTAATTAGCAGAACATGTAATTAAACCTGAGTCCTGGTGTTGTTTTGCTATCATAAAATATATCAAATATCTACTAGCGAAGTGCATCTTGTTCACTTCTATGCTCTGACCTATATTGCATTTATACTGGTGATTTTATTAGTGCAGTCTGACTCTGACAGCAGCATGTACTAAGAATTTAAAGATTAGAACCCTGTTACTACAGAGATCAGCATAGGTCCATATGATGGAATTTGCATTCACCCCTAAATAGTTATTAATTCCGTGACACTAGAGAGCACTAAGGTTATGCTTACATTCTAGAAGGTAAGCAGACTGTCCCAAGTAATTATAGATCTGTTACCCTGACATCAGTCCATGCCAATACTATTGGAAATTATTAAGAATTTGTTTTTTAAAAAATGAATTAAATAATGGAAATATAATGAATGCCAGTCAAAGTTGATATAAAGAAAATCAGTCTAGTCTGTCTGTTTGACATTTATATGTTTACTAATTTACAGAGAAAACGTATACAGATTCTTATAAGGCAATTGAACTGTGACTAATAAAAACCTAATTCAAGAACGAGCCTTATACAGTGTTAACAAGGCCCATGCTGCTCTGGTTGAAGGACTTGGAAGACAAAAAAGTAGTTGTTAATTGGGAGTCATCGTGAATGGAGTTTACCTTGCACAAGGCTTGACACATGTTATTGGTAGGCTGGTGGATGGCTAATGCTAATTCATATTTTTCCCATTACTTTAACAAATAAATAGTACTAAGTGCATTTGTTAACATTTGCAGATAATATAAAAATAGGAGAAACAGAGAATACTGAGTGAAGCCAGGGAAGTCTTAGGGGACCACTTGGACTGGTTGAATAAGTTATGGCCATTCAAAGGAAGTTATATTGTAACACTGTCAAAAGCAAGATCATATCTTTATGAGCAGAAAACATGCTGTCTGTTCCTCTATAGGAAGAGGAGCTGTTTCCTGGAAAAAAGATTCTGAAAAAGATTTCAAGGTCACAGTGGACCAATGAGTCAACATGGGTTTTTACTGTAATGATTTGGCAAAAATAGGTAAATTGAATTGGAAATTAAGCACTTGAGAAGTCATTTAAATTTTGCATATGGAATTGGTGCTGTAATCCTGACTAACTAGGAGACTTGCATTTTGAAGAGAATGGTGAGCATTTTGAGTGGATAGAGAGCCACAGAAATAATTGTGGAGAATTATTTTAGTTTGAAAACTGAAGAGCCCAGTCTGGCTATTTCATTTTTTTTAAGAGAGAGGGAGAGAGGAATTGTTCAGAGGTGATTTGATTACAATGTATAAATACTTTCCTGTAGAGAAAATCTGACATTCTAAAGAGCTATTTGTTTTAGGGAAGATAGGCATAGTACAGTAGCATCTTTTTGTTCTGGAACCTGGATCCAAATAGGTCCAAGTTAGGTACAAAACTCAAAAATTTTTAACAGTGATGAACTAAACTATAGAGGAAGATGGAGATTCTTCAACCCCTAAGAAGAAGATTTGAAAGTTTCTCTAAAAAAATATGAATAACCTTCAGACCAAAACAGGACTGGGGGTTATTTTCTTGCATTTGTGAAAAATAAGTAAGTAACCTTAGTATGAGATAAAATTTAATAGACTGTGATATGCCAGAGATCCCACTAAAGGATTTTGAAAGTCTTTTCTGACCTATGAATTTAGAGGAAAAAAAAAGCATTTTACTAACAAAAATACCTCAGAAGAATTTTAAAGTCATGCATTCAGATGGGGCAAAACAGAATGTAGGCTTCCTGAACAAATTTTCTCCAAACTGCTATGAAATAGTCCAATTACATGTTCTTAGATGTTTGAAGTCATGTGGAAAATGGATAGTGTGTATAAGACATTGCCTGGATAAAGCAGTGGAATAGTACCATGGAAATACTATGTGGTCAGGCAATTATAAACTTCTTCTAACTAATATATATGAACAAAACTTCTGCTGTCATTTATAAGCTTGTGAATGCTTGTATCTCTAACATCTGTGACCCTTTAATGGGAAGAGTGAGATTGAAGGGAATGAGAAAGAGGCAAAGGCAGTTAAATAGAAAGAGAGTATCCTGAAGGCAGATCTCTCTGAGATGGCTATAGAGTACTTTAAAAATATTGTGGAAGGAAAATCTTTTAGGGTCTGTTTCTGCATTTGAAAGAATTATTTAGACTCAATTTAGACCCAATTTCTCTTTTCCTTTGTTCTGTTTTAGGTTAACTTGGAAGAAATCTTAAAAGGTATTATGTTTAACTAATTGTCAGATTGATCTGTTACCTTGTTTGTCCAAGCATACTAAGTTGGCTGAGCAGAGCTTGATGGGAGTCTAGAGATGCTGGAAAGAAAGAAAAGAGATGCCATTTCTCTGAATTTTGAACATGGTTCTCCAGTCTCAGAGATGATGGAAAACTATGATTGGAGGGCTGTGAGAACTCTACGTTTTATTTCACATTTCTGTAAGCTGAAAATGCAGATAGAGGAAATGTCATAACTCTCTGAATAAAAGAGAACAAGAACTTAATTTCTTCCTGTTCTTAGATGCATATAATGGCATGGGGATGGCTTTTTTCCTGACATATGCTGCCTCAGGAAGAACTTAAATGGGCTTTTCTCATGGAATAGTAATAGAAAAAAGAAAGTAATACAAAATAAGAAGCAAATACAACAAATCAGTGAATCCATGTGCTCTTCTCTTTATAGTCTATAAACTTATATTTTACATGGTATTATACACTTTTTTGTTTGATAAAATTTCATGGCATAAAACTTAGATGTTCATTTCCCTTTGCAACATCTCCCTCCTCATCCTCCTTTCATGAAATAAGGAATGAAACCAATGTAATAACTTTTTCTTCCCACTAAATGGAATAATTGCAGCAATCTTGATGCCTCTAGTAGGAATCAGTGGTGGGAATTATACTTTCTTGTGAATGTTTTCCTGATTTCAGTGGTACTCTTCTAATATCACTGGGCCAAATTAGGTTCATGGAGTTTCCTTTATACTCTTTTATACTATGTTGACCGTTTCTTATATCACATTAACCATAGTGCTAATATAAGATGTGTACTTTTGTTATTTTGGTGACCTACTGTATTTAAATATGAAAAGAGGTTTTATAAGGTGCAAGTGTGGTCTTCATGATTTGAGAATTAAATGGAGGATAAAGATAATTACATTCAGAGGGCAAGGATAGTATAGCCAATGGGAATAATGATAGGGTAATAGAAATTACTATCACCAGTTTGTAAAAATATAGAAAATTTATGAGTTCTTACCTGAGAAAACAGGAAACCTGTGTTATGTGTCAGAAAGAACTGGCACTTGAAATTGCAACTCCATTAGCAAGGATTTTTAATTAATCTTTCAATCCTGTGGTGGTACAATGGGATTGGCATATATCAAAATTTGTTTGTTTTTAAAAAGAGAGGGGAAAACTACAGGACTGTTGTTTTGACCTTGATGTTGTGCAAGGCCTTAGAAAACATTTGAAAGGAAGGAGCAATCAAGATCATGGAAATAGAGGTAAATAGAGAATGGGATAAAATACGAGGTGGTTTGAGCAAAAGTAGATCATGTCAGACAAACCTCATCTTTCTCTGATTGGAGAAGGGTTTTCTTGAAAAACTGCAGTGTAGTCGACCTGATATATCTGGGTTTAAGCAAAACATTTGAAACTGTGTCCAGGGAAATCTTAATTTAAGCAGAAGAGGACACGATTTGGAATTTAAAACTGTCTGAAGACTTACAGTGAGGTTTTTTTGAAAGAGAGGTTGTGAAAACATAGAGAATCGATTTATGTTGTTTTTAAAAATTAAACTTGTGGTTGATTCTCTTTACTCACTTCACATTAATGACCCGAATGCAAAACCCAGTTTGTGCTCATGAAATTTGCAGATAATGGAGAGTTAGGAGGTATTAGTAATATTGAGGAGAATCTGCCTATGACATAGGAAGAATGACATGACAGTCAGTAGGAATCATCACAATGAGAAAAAAATTAATACTGCCATGCATTAGGACCATGCATTAATAAAGTCATGCATTTAGGACCTTCTGCTGTGAGCTGGAGGCTCATTGGTCAGCAGGGATGCAGGAAGTTGAACTTCTGTGTTTAATAAGAAAAATGCACTGGTAGTATTTTTTCAGCCATGAGGACGGCCTTGTAAGTGTCAAGCCCAGATTTCTCTTTGGATATTGGAAAATATTGATACAATTAAGACAAAATAGTGTTTGATCTTATCTGGATTACTGGTATCAATCTGACTTTCTTCACTGGAGAAAAAAGGTGAATTTTAACTGGAACAAACCCGGGAAAGGTCTTCAAGGACCTTTAATAGAATGGTTTAAAAGTCTCTTGAGAGGAGATTACAAGAACATGGCTTGATTTGGCTGACCAAGAGGAAGATTCAAAGAGGATATGCATTTGGGGGTAAATAGCAAGTAGGGAGAAGAACAATTGAAGTTAAAAGATAATATTAGATGGATACGAATTAATCAATAATGCATTTTGACAGAAGTTGAAAGAAGTTCTCAGCCCATCAGAAAAATGAACTTCTGGAACTGTCTCCCAGATACAGTAATGGATGCAAGGAATCTTAATGGCTTACAAGGTGAAACTTTGTAAATTTAGAGCAGGCTAAAGATGGTCATGAAGTTAAAAAGCAAAGGTTGAAATGAGGCTATGTGCATTTGGTTTTCTGTCATTCTTGTAAGAGCACCTAAAGGAAGGTTTGCTCTCCACATAGAGCTGTCTCAGGAAGTACTTGGTGGCACAAGCTTTGCTGTAAAATTACTGAGTAAAAGAGAATAAAGCCAGAAAAGCTGGTAATGAGATACAATGGCACAGGCAAAAGGAAAAGCTAAGTGCTGGCATGGTTTCTATCCTGTGGATATCAGGCACGTCCAGGAAAGCAAAACAACTGTCTGCTCAAGCCCAGGTTTATGTATGGGCTCTAAGGGTTTCTATGCCTGATATATGCAAGGACAGAGGATTGAGCCCACCCATACCCACTTCTTTATCTCTTGCTGGATCATGAGCTTTCAGTAGTAATTGTATTTAATTATTGTATTTCATTAATGTATCACATGCTTCTGAGTTTCCATTCATTGCCCGAGAAAGAGGAGGAAAATAAATTGTTTTCTTCACTCCTTTCTGGTAATTTCATTTTTGAAATACTTTTCACTCTCCTGACTTTCTCTGATGAGATTGGCCACGAGATGAGCTTTGATGGGATTTTAGTTTTGCTGCACTGCTTTCAAGTCTGAGTGAAAACTGTTTTAGTGGTCAGTTGGCAAGGATCTTCTTGAGGGAGCAGAATGGGGTGGAGGGTGCCCTTCTTTGTATAAGGAGCGTTTCACTTTAGTGTCATTTAAGTTCAGCCTAACAAAACCCTGTCTTTATAGAGGCCTCAGAAGTGATTTCTGGAAGATGGAAACTGTGCATGTTCTTGTGCCTGTAGTGTAGTTCTCTGTTTTGTGTTCCAGGATTGAACTGACATATTAATATTATATGATATTGATATGATTCAGAAACTACTGTTTTATTGATGAAGTATAAACCCAAGTTCTTGTTTGATTTTATTACCATTTGGTAGCATCTTTCTCAAGAATTGCATTTCTAACTACAGCTTTGTGATGAGTTACCAGCTGACTGACTGCATTCCATCTAAAGTTTGAGCTAGGCATGATATACTTCATCACTCTCTGAACTGCTGTTTAGTACTGCTATATGCTTTTCTGCATTTAAGAGTTTGGATTTAAATTATGGGACAGTGGAATTTATAACTGTTATCATGCTGTCTTGCAGAGAGCAGTTTCTAAGACACATTGTGCTGAGACATTAACATTTATCATCTTAGATTTTTATTAAATTATTATTACTTTACTATTAAATATGATATGAAGTATAAAAACATACAAAAACATATCCTACCTTAAAAGGGGTTGTAACGATTAAACTCCAAACCAGACAAATAGTAAAGGAAAACATTGAATGAAGTAGTTCACATTGTAGTTTAAGACAAAGGAGTATTTTTATCTCCAGAAAAGAAAAATGCAGCCCAAATGCCAGGTGTAAGGAAGAATTAAAAGGACAGATGAGCAATTCTAATGGGACAAAAATATTACCTTCTACCACTTTCTAGCTTTGACAGAGTTCTTGAAGTAACTGAGCTACTAATAAAATATTCAGTCTATTTTTAAAATTCTGAGATAAATTACCACAATATTCCAAACATTTGCATGGAGGTAAATGTTGTACCTATTTATAAATGCTGCTGTGAAGGATACCGAACTTACAATCTAAATGCAATGAAACCAATTTACTTATCAGAGACTTTATTTTCCAATAGTCACACTAGACATTGGTGTTCAGAAGAAACCTTTCTCATGGAAGAAAGAAATTTGTAAAATTAGAAATTATTTTTAAAAAAAATCTTGAGGGTAATTTCCTGACATTTTGACCTTTCTCGATATGGTACATGCATTCCCAGTTTTTGTTGTTCTGGGACACAGATACTGCCTTTATGCCATTGGAAACTGTTAAGGGGATATTGAAAACCTTTCCCTAAGGGATCCAGAATGCGTCTGTATTCAGTTGTATCCAGGATATATAATACAATGTATTCAGAATACATACATATACAATCGGGATACAATACTTAGCTTAAAGACTTTGTCTTTCAAGCCTCTCCACTTAAACTTAGAAAAATGGGACGTCTCCTAAAAGATCGTGTAGGTCTGGCCAATACAGTGCTTTTCATGGAATCTTTCAGAGGAGGAATTCTCTTATAAAGTCAGACTAGAAGAAGTTATGGGGAAGCCATGGCTACCTCCTTGGATTATAGGTCTCTTTTTTAGTTTCTTGCTGCCTTGCCTGGGAGGAATGTATTCCTTCTGCCCTCTACCCCTGATTTGCTATTTTATGTCCTCCCCTACTAAGAAGAGAAAGAGCTCTTCTTTCTAGTCGTCTGACAAGTCATAGCTGTTAGTTCAAGCAGCATGAAGGAGCTACTTTCCTGTTTTCACACAGTGGGAGAATTTAAATGCAAAGTGAACCAGGAAGGGGTTTACGTGTGTTATCCCTGACACTGAACTGTTAAGGGGTTTCTAGTGCAAAAGTTTTTATTTTCTCAGAAGAAATGAAGGAAAGCAACTCCTGTAATATGAGCAAAGAAAGGAAGAGGAGGTGCTCCAACAGTCTGTTGGATCTGTTGGTCTGTTTAGTCAACAGCCTTGGGTCCTATCCCGTAGACTAAAGCTTCTTGCATCTAGACTGACTGGATCTTTCATCTATAGCAATGTGCCACTTAACCTGGCCTGGCCAAGGTTTCATCATCACCAGCAGCTGGTGTCTTTGGAGGTACTTATGAAGGAAATGTCAAATAATCAGTTACTGCTGCCTTGTCATGTCTAGGAAGCATTTTCTCTGAACTAAATGAGGGTCCAGGAAAACAACTACTTTGTGTAAGGGAAGTCGAAGTTTAAAGACAGCTTTAGGTCACCAAATTTCTGAAACCGATAGATCCCATCTTTCTGTCATGAAGTGGTCAGAGTTGAGGACCTAGCTTTTGAAACGACACTTAATAAAAATCATGTTTAAGCAAGAGAACACCTTTGAAGCCATTGCTGATAGTTCAGGTAGCTCTAGAGTTCACTTTCTGACTTCAATTTTCTTCCAGGCATTCTGTAGAATGGGCTATTGGTGCTAAGATTCTACTCATCTACCACCCATTCCTCTGGCAGAAAACCTTGTTTGTATACCTGTCAGTGCATAGAAATTCAGCCATTTTCCTCTTTCAGGGGAATAGTTCTGCAGATGATTTTCAGACTAGCTTGTGACATGCCTTGCAAATGTATTTATGGTCAGGTATACTCACAGCAAGTGATTAATTAAAACCTTTTAATTTTTCCGTAGATACAGAAAGAGGGGGAAAGAGTTTTGACATGGGGAAAAAAAGAAGCAAAGCAAGGTCTTTATTTTGTCCACCAAGTGTGTACAGTAAGTTTAATCACTCTGTATAATGCTTTAAAAGGTGGTATTAAGTGTGCCTTCTAGAAAATAAAAAAGTGGACAAGTAGAAAGAATTATCCAGGTGGAATTGACACACTGGCAGCAGATGCCTTAGGTTGGTTTGTTCATTGGTTTACTCTGTCAATTTAAAAAAAGAAGATAGTGGGGAAAAAAATTAGAAGCATAGAGGGTGAGTGTGACTTTCATTTGTGTCACAGCACACAGAGTAATTTTTGGAAAGTGGCAGGTTCAGCATTCTTCTTGGACAGACTTTTCCTAGTTTTGAATTTTTAAGGCAACTACTTTCTGGTTACTGGTTCATGAGGCATTGTGCAAATTGAGGATTGTTGTGGCTGCCTGCATCAAACCTTCTTTAGACAGAAAGCAAACATAAGAAAGATAGGAAAGACCAGAAAATAGTTCGTGGGACAACAAGACACACCACTACTTTGGGGAAGAAAATATTAATAGGAATCTTAGTTCGTATTCTAAACATTAAAGAATCATTAAAGATTTCATCCATTAAAGATTCATCTAAATGTGGTGGCACAGATAGCCAGTACTGTGTCCTCACTCAACCATTTGTGTAGCTTTTTCAAAGACAATTTTTAAAAAGCCCTAAAGGAGAGATAATAGATATTAAACTGGGTGGGAGAAGATGGGCAGGAATGCGTAGCAATTCCAGTCATGAAATTTGTTCCAGCCTTGTCTCCTGAGTTGTTCAGTCTAATAACCTTCCGGTCCACAAACCTAAAAATGTTGCCAAATAGCTGCAGAAAAATAATTTCCAGAAAAGGGTGGTATCTGATTTATTTCCTGCATCCTATCCTGTCTTGTTGTGGTTTTGGCTGCAAGATTGCAAGTCTAAAACTGAGAGAAGTGTCATCAGCCCCTAGAGACAGTGTCCAAACAATTGAACATGTTTGGAGGAAGGGTTTATTCTTTGGCTCTCTCAATATTTGTACCTGTGATTTATTGAGTAGTTATGGCCAGACAGACTCACTGTGGTTCATGGCTGGCTCTTGGGTTCAGAAGTATCTGGAATTTTTCAAGAAAATCTAGGGAAGTGTTCAAACATTTCCTCAATGTTCCTTTGATATTTTGTGCTGCTGGTGGCCTTTAGACATGATGGTTTCTCTCAGAAGACATTTCTGACTCATATCTCAGAGACTGGGCTAGTATAAGAACTTAAATAGGGAAATGAGAATTCCTTTTCTGTTCATCTGAGAAACCGAATTAACTGAGATCTCTTCAGCCTGAGGCAGGCAACTTTTAAGAAGAGCTGAAAGCCACTGAGTTCATAGCCTGTTTTCAGGGCTTTAATGAAACTTGGCTGTTGCAGGAAATCTTTCCAGCTCTGTGGTTAACAGCAGTTAGCAGTCCTCTTTTAGGAACTGGCTACTTTCGAAGACAGCAAGAATCTGTCAGACCAAATCAAGAAAGAATGCAAAAAACCAAACCCCTCTTGCCATTGTCCCTCTTCTTGGCCTTTCTAAAATAAATAAAAATTGCCCCTGATATCCAAAGTTAGAAACAAAATTGAATATAGATATATTTGTATTTATTATTATGAGTGAGAGATCTAAAGCCAAAGAGAAGATGGTTTTATTTCTCTCATGATGGTGTTTTGTCTTGCCTTGTTCTTTGAGTCATTTGGTTTGGGAGGTTCAAAAGAGTAAGGATTCTGACTAGAAACAGAACCAAAATCTTGTCCTCTTCTGCTGTCTTTTTCATGAAACCCCTGAGATTAGCTCAGTTGATAAAAGCATGGTGCTAATAATGCCAGTGTTGTGGGTTTGATCCCTGTATGGGCTGTTCATGTAAGAGTTTGGTTGAATTATCCTCATCCTTTCCAATTCAGAGTATTCTGTGATGAACTGCCTTTGTCTGTGAAAAAACCCTTGAAGAGTAATACATGGCCATTGTGAAAATGTCAGTCTTAGAAGATATTGCCAGGAGAAAGAGTCCCAAATGCCCACACACAATATATTTATATACTGGATTTAAATTTCTGCAGTTAGGACAAATACCCCAGTAGAAGGAAATTCTCTTTTACTAGAGAACAGTAGTGCATCCTTTCAATATTCAGGATGAATTTGTGTCTCTAGGCTTCTGAATAATTTCCACCTATTTCTCAGTAAGACAAGAAAGTACATCATGTTCTCAGTGGGCTGTGACCATTGCCTTTCAAGTTGCAGTCCTTCAGATCTTCATTAGTCCTTAGGCTATCATTAAATGCTTGGCAATGGTTTGGTCTTATCTTTGTTGTTAATATCTGCAGGTGCATATCTAGAGGACTTGCTTATTAAAGGTCAGTTTTACAGTAGGGTAGTTCATGCCTTCTGGGAAACATTACTTTCAGAATCTCTGTCAACATAAAACTTTCTTTCACCCCATTTCAGATTCTTTCTCTGACAGAGGCCACTTGGGGTCTCAAAAGGGCTCTAGTTTGCATGTGCTTAGACAGCTTCTAAAATTTAGTGTAAACAGAAGATCAAACTGTATCCACAACAGAATACGCAGGTTACATTATTTTGTTAATTTTATACTGAAGAATGATAAACACTTTGGAGATTATCTATACCAGAGAAAGAGAGTTTAAAGTACAAAATAAGCATTTGAAGTTTGGACTTGGTGCATTTTCCATCAACACATCAAAGACTGGATCCAATACTGACCAAATATACTTTGATGAATGTGTTCTTCTTTTAGCATGCTCCAAAAGTCGTGATTGGTTTCCAATCAAAAAAATCCGAGCAACTCTTAAATAATAGAATCATAGAATACCAAGTTGGAAGGGGACCTTGAGAATCATCTGGCCCAATCTTTTTTGCAAAAGTACGGTCTAGGCAAGATGGCCCAGCACTCTGTTCAGCTAAGTCTTAAACTCTCCAACACTGGCAAATCCACAACTTCCCTGGGGAGACTGTTCCAATGGTTGATTGTTCACATTGTGAAAACTTTCCTCTTGTATCTTACAGAAATCTCCCCAGGGTTAACTTGTACCCATTAACTCTCATCTTTTCTGTGGAACTCCTTGGAAAAAAAAGGATTCTCCATCTTCTTTTCCCTGTAAATACTGGCACATGATGATAAAGTCTCCTTGGCCCTTTCTCATGCCAAACAAACACAGCTCTCTTAAAGTTTCCTCACACAGAAGACTTCACAGCCCTTTGATCATCTTTATGGCCCTTTTCTGGACTCTCTCCAGGCTGTCCACATCTTTATTTTGTATGGCAGGACCAAAACTAAACAAAGCATTCCAGGTGTGTCCTGACAAACACTGAATAGAGTGGGATAATGAATGACTTCTTTATCTCTGCTGCTGATGCCTGTTTTGATGCAACCCAGCATCCTGTTGGGTTTCTTTGCTGTAGCAGCACACTCATCTTTCAGACTGAGCTTTTTGTTCACCAGGACTCCCAGACCCCTTCAACAGAGCTGCTCCCCAGCCCAGTAGATACCAGCCTTTGCTGCACTCCTGGATTATGTTTTCCAAGTGCAAGACCTTATACTTCTCCTTGTTGAACTTCTTAAGGTTCTTGTTAACCCACTTTTCCAGCCCATCCAGATCTTCCTGCAGGGTTGGCTCTCCCTTCTGGAGAGTCCACTTCCCCAATCAGTTTGGTATCATTGGCAAACTTTGGCACAGTACGCTTGATCCCATCTTTCAGATCACTTATGGAGGTATTAAACAGTGTTTGGCCAAATATCAATCCCAGGGGAACCACACTTGCGACAGGTTGCCGATTTGAAAGAGAGCTAATCACCACTAGCTTCTGGGTGCCACATGTCAGACAGTTCCCCACCCACCACACAGATCACATCAGTTTCTCTAGGAGGAGGCTGTGGGAAACCATTTCAAAAGTGTTGGAAAAATCCAGGTGGACAATGTCCACTGTTCACCCCACAACTGCTGAACAGGTTACTTTGTCATTGAAGGTGATCAGGTTTGTCAAGTATGACTTGCCCTTGGTGAATCCATGCTGGCTTTTCCCAGTCACATGTTTAATATGACTTGTGATAGCCCCCATGACAATTTCTTTCATAACTTTCCCAGGGACTGAAGTAAAACTGATAGGGCCTGATTCTACAACTTCCTGGATCCTCCCTTAAGCCCTTCTTGTAGATGAGGGTGACATTAGCCTTCCAGTCTTCTGGGATGCCCCATGGTCTCCATGACTTCTCAGAGATTTGGAGAACAGCCTTACAATGATATCAGACAGCTCTCTTACCCTTGGGTGATTATTGTCAGGGTCCATCAATTTGTAGGGATCAAGCTCCTGTAGTAGCTGACATACCAACTCTTTCTTTACTGATGGTAGGTTTGTGTTTGCATCAACCCAGATTTTTGTTCCCAAGGCATGCACCCCAACAGTGCTCGTAAAGACAGATGCGAAGAAAGCATTGAGAACCTCTTCCTTTTCAGTGTTGGTGACGGATTCACCTCTCCTGTTTAACAATTGGCGAGTATTTTCCTTCTGTTTCTGCTTGATGTTTACATACCTTAAGAACACTTTCTTGTGTTTTTTTTTTTTTAACATTTCTGGGCAACTTCAATTTGAGCTAAGATTTTGCTTTTCCAACTGTACCTCTGCACACCCTGGAAATGTTTTTGTAGTTCTCAATGGGTGTTTGTCTACTTTTCCATCTCTTGATATGCTTCTCTTTTGGTTTTGAACAGACTTTGAAGCTCTCAAATAAGCCAAGGGGGGTATTGCTCTGCCTACTTCCCCTGCCTATAAAGGGTAATGGACTGCTTTTGAACTTCCATGTTTCTCAGCTGAAAAATGCCAGCATAGAGAAAACTTTGCAATCGGTACGCTATAGCCTACCATTTCCATTAACCAGCTCCCTTTTCTGTCAGCCAGGCTACAGTGCTTCTTTGTGCACCGGAAAGATCTTAAGCATCAGTTTCACGGCAAACTGTTCATTGTCACAGAGTTTTTCTCTTTAGAGAAAAAAAATTGAGGACCTCCAATCCTGGGCTTTAGGAATCAAACATCATCAGTATTGGCTTATCCAGATGGTATCTCTCATTCCAGGGCAGTCCACTTGCCAGATTTATGCCCAGAAGAGTCCCTAGAAATTGTGACATCCAAGCATCTTTCTACCGCAAAGGTGGGAGGACGTTTCTACCCTAGCTCTGGTTTGCCAACAGCTCATCAAAAGAGATTTATGTCTTCTGGATGCGTGGTAAACATGCACATTAACAGAGCTCTTCCAAATTCATTGCTGGAAGGAAAAAATGTCATCTTCTTTTACTTCAAGAGAATATTTGAACCCCAAGCTTCTTCTGCTTGCGAAACAGAGAAGCTAGAGCTTACTTTCCAGGCGCAAGAGACAGACACAACTGAAAAAAAATGCAAATAACCAAAATCTTTCACTCCTTCTTCTAAGATTCTGAACAAGGAAGCAAACTCAGTCTTCCATAACCAAGTTATACAGTATTTGAGAATAGTGCCTTGCCTCTCCCTTGTTGCATTCTCACTCAGCTCAACAATCAGCTTTAACTTTGCTTGGTCTGAGCTTCTTTGCACAGAAATTGCAGAAGAAACTCCTGGCTGCCTGATGTTTTCAGTCATCCCATTGGATCTCTGCTGGTTCAGGGTAGGAAGGGATACTACAGAACAAAAGAGTTATACCTTCACTAATCAAGAATCTCACAGGCAAAGCTTCAGACTAAGTTATTAAGGCTATTAAAATCACAGATACGAGGTAATACTTTTATGAATTAGATGCAGATTAAAATGCAGAACTGTTAGATTTATCACATGACAAAAGGTTAATAGTGGGGAGCCACAAGGTATGATACTAACTACTCCTATTGCATGTAATATATTGAGCAGTTACTTGTAAAAGGGGGAGTGAACAATGAGATGGCAGATACTGCAGATGAAATGAAAGCTGGAATTCATACCCAGCTCTCCTAAGAAATCTCCCTGATCCACTGCATCTTTTATCACAGCAGATTCTTTTAGTCCTTTTCACTGTATTCATGAATGTAACTTTCACAATACAACATCCCAGCAACCTTATGCTTCCCATTCTGCTGAGTGAGGTTTATAGCTTTTCATTTTCATTTTCAGCCTTGGGCTGTCTTGTAAGACTGAATCCATGTCCCAGCCTGCAGACTGGAAGCACGTAATTAGTATGCAGGGCAGGTACTGAGGGAGGCTGTCTCTATGCGACAGCTCTCAATCCACTGCTCTGATTATTATGGCTCATAGAAAGGAGAATGCAAGTGAAATGGAAAAAAAAAAGTGAAAGAGAAAAAAATCACTGCATTTTCAAATATCAAAAAATTATATAAAGTATCTGGTAATATTGAGTAAGAGTTATGTGATTCTATATTAGTTGACAGTCATTCCTCTGGTTAATTTAAAAGCAAGTGTCTGTTAAAGATGATCACAAGGGAAGAAGCCAGACCTCAAATACAAATTACCTGTTGAGTTTATTATGGACAGTTTTAAGGGAGAGCTTATGACTTTAGTATGGAAAGCGTTGTAGCACCAAGTAAAAGTCCACTCTGTTGATAATTTTCTTGTTTTCTTGTTGGGCAGATGGCTTCCTATCAAGATAGCAAAGCCAAGCCCATTGTAAATTTCTGCATTTGCTCACAGGGGAAGGAACAAGGAAGTTAGGGAAAGGTATTATTATTATTTACCTGGGGGTTTTTTAGGCAGCGTACGAAACTGTGGGCAAAAAATACTACCTTTTGCTGTTGTCATTCATCCTGGTGATAGAAAAATATTTCATAAATAATTAGATCCTCTCTCCTTTTACCAGTTGCATATATCCCAGGTGGCTGCTTATTCATGGCTAAAATACTGCCACTTCTGGGTAGGAATATTGCAGCTGTTTAACAATGGATTTTTATGCTATAGAGTAGTTTCAGGACTGAAAACTACAAAAGGGATCATACCTAATTTCTTCAAATGAGATTGTAGGGTGTAACCACCTTTTATATGGTAATTACCTTACCTTGTGCCAGAGGTCTTGTCTTACCCTCTAAGCCAGTGGTTTGCTTAAAAAAGTTCATTTGTGCCATCTTCTTCCTCCCTGGGAACCTACCCTAACAGTTAACTAACCGGTTGAGGAAGGGACAGTGCTTTTCTTCCTGTTGGCTCTATGCCTTTGTGCTGAAATGAGCACAAGATTTATGGTTCCAGGAAAACAGCAGACAAGAAGGGGCAGGACTCACTAACCTGGTACTCTGAGTTCTCACCTTTAAGATGCAAGCCCTAGGTTCAAGAGCATTTCACATTTCTCTTCCATTATGCATCTTTGTGCAGCTCATCACTAGTCCTTTTTGAGATTCTGATTGGGGCATTTTGTTTTCTGCTGGCACAGTACAGAGAGGTAAGGTATCTAATCCTTGAGGGTCAGGCAAATAAAATCAGTTGTTTCAATATGTACAATTTTATTGGAAGACAGTGGGTTATTCAAAGAGTGCCTATTTTATCAGAAGAAGAACCCAGGATTTTGATTTTGGAAAATTTACTGTGATAATCTATGAACAGCTAGTCTGTTCAATAGTGAGTAAGATGAAAACAACATTAAAGAAGTTATGGAGTCAAACTTCAGATCACCAATTCAAGATTAATTGTAACATCACTAGGAGAGAAACATTTCCAAGCTTCAGGAGGTGCTGGATTTTAATGTTCATCAATCATGTATAAACCAAAATGAACTGTTTAATTATTTGCATGCAGACTTATGTAAAATCAATAATCACCACTGTAAGTGAAAGCTATAATTCCATGAAGGAGAAGTAACACCAGGAATGGTGGAAATTAAATCCAAGTCACTGTATGTTAGAACTGAAATTTCCAGGGTTTAAGCTGCTGTGTAAGCAGTGTATGTATAACCCAGCATCTACACTTTTTTCTACTCTGAATTTACAGTTTATTTCACAGTCCAGTTTCTGTTTGGGGATGAAGCTGATTGTTTACATAGCACAATAATTATAATTTATTACTAATTTTGATGGGACTAAAACACTGTCATACACTAAAGGGACAGACAGATTCTTATTATTTTAGGGGCCTTTGGCATAGTGATGATGGCACTAAACTGTAGTCACAATTGAAACTTTTCTCAATATGATATTATGGCTAGTATAGCACAGAATTTGTTATTAGAGTTGCACAGGATTTCTACAAGTAGGATCAATATGATACAATTTATAAATAGCTTAATACAGAATTTATAATACAATTTAGGAATTCAAATTACCTGGATCCTAACTTAACTAATGGTTTCCAGTCACCAAACCTCTGCAGATCAGACTAGATCTCAGACAGATTTTGCAGTGTCTATATAACCAGTGTAACCTAGACTCAAAAATTGTATAAAGAATTCCAGTCACTTAATCCTCAGAGGCAGGAAATGACTGTGGAGACATCCTTGGCCACGGGGGGGTCACGGGTCTCGCTGTCTCTCAGCATTTTTTGTCCAAGTTCCCCACTTAGAACTTGTGACTGCTTGATTTTGTAGACAGTGCTCTCTGTGCTGCTGTTAGGCTTCCCTGTCCTGTGACAGTGTCTGAGACCTGGGACCTTCCAGGCCAGTAAGGAAGGAAGTAATCAGCCTGGTGCCCAGGGATCTAGATACTGGCAAGAAGGAGAAGAAATCTGTTTGCTTTGTGCATTTGGTTCACAGGAACTTCAGGGCCTGATAATGAGGGGAAAGGGAACTCGTACACAACTCGCTCTGTCACAGAGAATGACTTTGCCTCATAAAATGGTGCTAGGTATACCAACCATATTATCAGGAGTCTTGAGCAGGGTGTACCAGTCACACACTCCTAGAAACATGAAGTAATTTTTTCTCTCTTTGAGATAAATACAGGCAAAGAAAAGCCCTAAATTCATGCATCATGAAACACTTTTGATGATGATAAGATTTGCATCTCTCATAAAATTAGATTTTACTTTTTAAAATATTTGCATGGTACAAGAATGGCTGATAAAAAATTGATGTAATTGTCCTTATTTTTAGGCTACATAGTCCTCTTCAGTGCACCAATTAAGTAAGCATCCTCTGCCAAGGACAAGGTAAATAATGCAGCTGATTTCCTGGAACCTTATTGTACCTGCAGTTTTGACCATGTTGCTCATCTTGTGCTCTATGTGAACAGGAAAAGAATGAATTAAGGTTTCATGGCAATGTGAATTTTAGTATTTTAAATTTTGAAGTGTTTGACTTTGTAGTCACAATATTCTTTTAACAAAATCTCTTTATGTGTAATCTCCTGTGTTAATTCCATCATGTGGAACCACCGTAAGTTTCATATGGGTCATTAGTAGAGCTGGAACTTAGATATGCTTGTGCAGACCTCTACCATTTGAGCTAACTGACCTTAACAACAGGCAGCTATGCTTTATTACAACCAGCCTCTAAAGGCAAAACGAGACAACTGCTTTGCAAAGGGATTTCATGACTATTGGCTGACACCTGAGGAATGATGGAACTTGGGAAGCCGTGTCCTGGTACTGTAAGTGCCTAATGGCTACAGACCCTCTGCTCTAACTCTCTAAAGTCTGTCTCCAGTATTTGGAAAGGAACTCCCCATCAGCCCAGCTCAGCCTTTAGTAGGATGTGCTCAGTATGGATGAAATTATCAACAAATTTATGTCCTAATCTCTGATATGTACTGAGTATACACAGCTAGCCATTGTAGGCTTTATTATATCAGGTTATTTTCCACCTTACCAGCACAAATTACTTGGGACACATTAAAAAAATTCTCTCTACCAGGGCTACTCTAGCATTTGGTATGCAGTTCTGAAGCATCAGGGTACTGAACCTTCTGCAGACAAGTGTAAGAATTCTTTAGCATTGACAAAGCAATATCATTGTCTGTAAGTTACTCATCAGAAAAGACAGAGATATATATGCTGACATTGTAAAATGTATCAGCCTGAGGCTCAATGGCACAGAAAATTTAAATTCAAATTACTAGTTTGGCAGTAACAAGCAACTAAATCAAGGCCTCAAAACATCAAGTATTAGGTAACTAACACTCTGTTTGACCAGATCTGGACAAAAGCAAAACTCTTCCCAGTAACGTCTGAGGCTGGGCAGGATGCATGTACATAGATACATGGAACTCAGAAAGCACAACTGATTAAAAACAACTCTGACAGAGATCAGCTTTGTTTCACCAGCAATATTTAGGGAAATCAATAAACAAACTAAGCAGAATTATTGTTGCAAAATAACATTTTAAAGGGCTTTTGGATTCAGTATAATAGATTTGGCTAGCAAGGGTGTTCAAAACAGAAAAATTTATCTCGATCATCTCCTTTCAGCGTTTTTAGTCACTATAAACTGTGACATTTCTGAAGACCTTTGTATGAAATATAGTCTCATAACAAAACAATGTACTTATTTTGGTAGTTGGCTGGAAACAAAACCACATATGGCAATTGTAAAATGGAATAATTTTATCTTGCAATTTCTATTAGTTTCTATCTTCTATAGCTCACCAGCATTTATGTAGTGCTGTTGATCATTAAGTGTTTTATTGTCAATTTATTCAAAGACACTAAAATAATGGAATTTTAAAAATAGATACAGTGGAAGCTCCTTTTTTTAATATAAAAAGTAATTGGAATCTCTGTTGCAGTGTATGGTATTATTACCCATATTAGGTGAGATTTTCAAAAGTTCTGAATTTTGACCACAGTACTAATTTGTGTTCTGTCTTAAATCAGAAGTTCTAATTTAATACAGTTACCATATATACCATATAATTAGAAGTATCATTTATTTTCTAGCTGTGTCAACACTGGACTGCTACATCAGAAATGGATGATTTGCCAGTTAAAGTGACAGTTGTTTGAAGAGGAAGACCTGGACATTTACTGATACTTTTGAGAAGTACTAGGCTTAACCTGGGACATTATAGTTTACATGACCCAGGCAAGAGCATAGTTTATGAGACTATGCTAAAATTAGAGATGCCCTATTCTATTTTGTGTGTATCTGTATACCGTGAACCCCTGTTTCATACTGACCTCCTCATCCCTTACCCATCTTTACCAAATACAAGCTTAATTAATGCTAAGGTTTGCTGCTAAAGGGGAAACTAATAGGTCTTGGGGCAGGAAAAACTTGCTTTGATTTGTAGGCAAACAATAAGGATTCAACCTATACTAGACATTATCAAGTTCCAGGGATCCAGAGATATCCTGACAAGGGTTCTGGCCTTGCAAGTGCAGATGCTTCCTTGCAAAACTTAGGGTCTTGCTGGTGGACAGTGAGAAGCAGGATTTGATGGGAGGAGAGATAGCAAAATGTAAAAGTATTTCTGTCCCTTTTTGTTGTGTTAGTAAGTCTCTACATGACTCCCTCCCAAACCTTCTGCTATGTTCTTATTAGTGCCCAAATCCTCAATTATTTGTTTGCTCAGGATAAATAGTTTATTGCTCTCTTTGGGCTTTTTTACAAAGTAATGAGTTAATTGTAAAATGAATACTGCCCTACAATAATGTGGCCTCTTACATTTTTTGGAATTTTTAGGTGCTGGCACTTTCTTTATGTTATGTTCCACTCACCTTCCTGGGCTTTTTGTTTGTGCCAAAATGGGCATCTTGTGTAGAGGGAGAAACTCCCTACAGTGGCCAGAGGGATGCTGCATTGGCAGGAGAAAAGCTTTTCTGACATAGTAGGAGGGAGCTCCCACCAAATGCACATAACACAGTGACTGGAAATCAACTAGTTAGCCTTTGGCTTCCTTTTAGGGGCTGGAGCCCATGGACGTTCCTGGGGATAAGACATCACTCATGAGAGGCAGAAGGGATGGGTCGTGAGGGAAATCAAGAAGTGAAAAGAATGGCTACAAAAAGTGGGGAAGAGAAATGACCATTGGTGGTGGCCATTTACTCACATATTTGCGCTTTCTGAGCATGCTGTGAGTTCTGCTACAAAATAAACTCTGACTTGTCTCCCCATTAGGAAGCTAGACTCACTGCCTACCCTAGTATTTTTAAGATGTTGCTAGGTAGGACTCTATTTGCAGCATCCATTCTGAATGGAAAGGCTCTCATGGGCCCCAGTATAGAAGTTTTGGAGGACATGGTAACCTTGATGAGTTGATCGAAAGCTCATTTATTCTCTATCCATCAGGAGTTTAGTGCTTGATGAAATACTCATGTTTGCCTCTCTGTCTGGTAGGACAGCATGACCAGGAGAGCACAAGATAGATCGCACTGATCAAACTGTAATCAATATCCTAATGCAGAAAATACAAGAATCTCATGTTCAGTGCTTACATTGTGTCATGATGTCCTTGTATTCTTCCTTGTACTGAGCAAGGTTCTATAGGTTGGAAAGTGAAATTTCTTCTGAATAACTTTGTTGAAGGCCCTCTGCACCAAATACAATTAGCTAATCCCTTGACCCCTTTCTCTCTGAGCATACTTTCTGGGTAACTGTCTTATGATCTTGTGTTGGTTTTGCACGGCCTGGTTTTTGGGAGTGGGGGGTGGGCCACAGAGGCGGCTTCTGTGAGAAGCTGCTAGAAGCTTCCACCGTGTCTGGTAGAGCCAATCCCTGATGGCTCTGAAGATGGACCTACTGCTGCCCAAGGCTGGGTCAATTAGAGATAATGGTAATGTCTCTGTGATTACATATTTAAGAGGAAGTTAAAACAAAAGTAATGGTGCAGTTTAAATTCCAGACAGACAAGAGAATATGTAGTGAGAATATGTGAGGGAAGGAACATGGAGACACCAAGGTCAGTGAAGGAGGGGGAGGAGGTGCTCCAGGCACTGGAGCAGAGATTCCTCTGTAGGCCATAGTCAGGACCATGGTGAGGCAGCTGTGCTCCATGGCCCATGGGTCCACATGGATGCAGAGATCCACCTGCAACCTGTAGGGATCCATGGGGGATGCAGAGATCTACCCACAGCTCATGGGGGAGGTGCCCACACTGGAGCAGGTGGATGCCTGGAGGAGGCTGTGATCCAGTGGGAGACCCAGTGGAGAGGGAGGGCCCCTGCTCCCAGGCTGGAGTAGCCTGTGATTGGAGGGCTGCACCCCATGGAAGAGTGACCCATGACACAGCAGTTTTAGGAGGACTGTCTGCCCGTGGGTGGGATTCACGTTGCAGCAGTTTTGGAAGAACTGCTGCTCATGAGATTGAGCCCATGTCAGAAAAGTTCACAGAGAACTGTCTCCTGTGGGAGGAGCCCCATGGTCTCACAGGAGAAGAACTTCTCTACTGAGCGGTGGAAGCAAACCTTGGGTGACAAAGTGACCAAGACTGCCACCCCTATCTCCCTGTGCTGTCGGTGGGAAGGAGGGAGGGGTTGCAGGAAGAAAAGGTGTTTTTAAGGGCTTGTTTTACTTTTCATTATCCTCCTCTGGTTTTGTTAGCGATAAACTCACTTTGTATCTCTAAGTTTACCTGTTTTTCCCTTGGAGTGTTTTGTCCTGTCCTTATCTCAACTTATGAACCCTTTGTTAAATTTTTCTCTCCTCTGTCCAGCTGTAACAGGGGAGGGTGAGTAAGCAGCTTTCATGGGTGCCTGGCATCTGGCCAGTGTCAAACCACGACAGATCTCAGGGCAACACCATTTGGGTATGTGGACCTGAGCACATCTGAGCTGGCCAGCTGAGAATTTTGCTGTCACTGCAAAGCTGGTTGCAGGAGTCAGGAATGTCCAGGCTTTGTGAACAGATCTCTGTGTTTATGGACGTGAGGATAAAGCCCATCGTTGTGTTGGGCAGGCTCCAGTTGTTTGCACAGAGTGACTCCTTATCTAAAGTGGTGGAGTCACTGTCCATCTTCTCTCTGTAGAATGTGAAGCATTCCTCCCCTGCATGCTCATCTTCTCCCATCCTCTATTTGTTGGAGAGATGTGTATTTGTTAGGCTCTGCTATAGGAGTAAGCTAGATGATGAGTAACAGGGGTGTTCTGTTCTGAACAGAACAGTCTCCCTTTGTATAGGGTGAGGGAGAGTCCTGCAGCCCCAAACTCTGGTCATTGAGAACCCTTGTGTCCCATCCTATTCTGTGTCTAAGTTAGTTCCTCAAAGTCTGATCCTGTCCAAACCGATAGCAGCAGAAGTGGAAGTTGCAGCAAGAGGCACCATGAGTATGTATCGAAGTTGCAAAGCAGAAGATGATGGACAGTGCTGGCTGAAGTCCTGTTTGCATACACACAGGCTGTGTGACACAAATGAGTCAGAGTGGAGCACATGCTGCAGGGACTGGTGCTACTGGAAGGCAGAGCCAGAGAATAGCTCTTGTGCTGTTGTTCTTATCTGCTTATTCAGTGTATGCTCAGAGAGTGTGAGCACGTCTTGCCCTCTCAAAAGGTCCTCAGATTGGAATAGTGTGTGCAGCTCATGTCACATGCCCAGGTATGTAAAATGACATGTCTAACAAAGATGCAATGAGAATATGTGTTTTCCCAGTGTAGCCATTGTTACGATAGAGGCTCATAATTACAAGTGGTGAGAATATATTACTTCATATACATTTCTCTGTGTGTATGCTTGTGAGAGACAAACTGAGTGGTATTCAATGTCTAAATTATTCAAAATATTTAATGCCATAATAAGATATAGCAGTAGGAATTTGTGTGAATCAAGAAAAAAGAATACGTGCTAAGGTTTTAGGATGTAATCTTGGTTGACACTGAATAGGTGACATTCATTTTTCTCCCCTGTTGTGTGCTGGAGATTTTCTGCTGGTAAAGGGAGATCTTTTACAGGAAGTCCTCCTTTATCATAGCCAAAACTGATCATCCTGAATGCATAATATTGAAAACCACATATGTTGGTATGGCAAAAAAAAACCAAACAAAAAACAAACAAAAGCAAAAGTTACAGCAAACTCTATAGTAAAAGCACATATTTCAAAAATCTTAAATACTCTACATTTAAATAGGAAAAAGAAGGAGTTGGTGTAGAATGTTGTTGAAGCTATTAGAAAAGTATCACTAGTTGTTATTTTTTTAAGGTATGCACAAAGGTTCCCAATCCATAATTTTATGAATCTTTCTATCTTTAAATAGATCTTACCTAGGCCCGTATTCAGCAAAACATTTAAATACAGACATTAAGTTATTTATAGTCTAACTGGCTGTGATTTGATTGGGTCATGGAGGAGCAAAACGTTCACCAAAGACACTATTTATGGAAACGACTTGGGAAACCATAACTTCCTGCATTACATAAACTTCCTGAGTCAAAAAACTAGAGATATGTTTGGCTCATGTTCCTTCAGTATACAAGGTCTGCTAATGCACAGCAATTGGCACAGAAATGCTGACTCAAATGAAGGCACCCCAGGGGACCATCATAACTGCATCTCATGTAAGTGCAGGAGCTGGAGGGATGATGGAGTAGCCCTGGAAATAGGACCTGCCCTGCTAAGACTCCTGTCTGGTTGCAGCACAGAGACAGCCTGGGACTGACTGGCTGGCATTATTGGAGCAGCAAGTGTAGCTTTGGCTGGAAAAAGAGCCACCCATTTTCTGGAAAGTTCTCTTCCTACTGTTCTATGAGCTCTGTGGAGTTTTGCCAGCAGGAGCTGTGCAGGCTGAGAAATTTCTCCTCTTTTGTTTAAATAGAGTAGGAATTAAAGTGGATTCAAAGTGGATCAACCTGCAAAACTGTCAAATCCATGTGAAACTGACAACCTGGCAGTCAACTGGCCATAGCTATAGCTACAGTAGATCCCATGGTATGCTGATGGAAGTCAGGTTATTCATTCTTACTGTCTGGGACAAAATCCAACATGCTTTATTTTCTGCTTCCTTCAAGCTCTTTCCTGAACTTCCAGGAACAAGTTGAAGTAGCTTTCTTCATGTCTTAGTCTGAGCTTGTGCACTATTGCTTGCATTATGCCCCAGGAGATGATAAACTCATAGGAAGCCATGTGATTTAAATGTACGTACCTGTGGGTAAGACCTCTCTGAGGTCCTGCACAGTGCTTAAATACAACTGCTGTAGTTTCGCTGAAGAAGAGCAGAAGGAGCTGAAGAAGGTTAAAGCTGAAATGGTATTAACAAGTCTTCTCAGAGTGGACAGAAAAGGATACTGTGCAAGCAGAATTTTCTTCTGACTCAGCCTACAGAGTTAATCTAGCTCACAAAAAAACATGCATTACAACATTTTAAGAAGTACAGCAAAGCCCATTTCTGCATTTCTTGGGTGCTTCTGCTAAGTCCAAAGGGCAAAGTTGCTTCAGCATAGTCAATTGTTTGTTTTGGAATCTCAAGGATTAAAAATGTCTATAAGTGTTGGTAATTATCATGGTTGTTGTTAAATATTTCCTTTTATTATCTGTATCATAGCAGCTACAGTTTACCAAAAAAAAAAAAAAAAAGGTGAGTTCTCAAGTGCACCCTCACTACTGTTTCCTGTCTCTGAGCACAGGAATGTTCTGTGCATGAGGAGACTCCACCAACTCACACGTCCCAGGAGAGCGGCCTGACCACCAGATTGCAAGCTGTTTTGGAGCCAGGCAGTCTCCACCCTTCCTATTGAAACTGTGCCATGCTGCAGAAAATAATTTTAAGTTCATTGGTCCAGAGAAAGAGAAGGGGGGTCACAGGGAGTAGAGAAAGCGCAAGAGAAAGCATGACTACTGGTTAAGGCTCCCATCTGACAGATAAGATCTTAGATTCCCTTTCTGGCCTGCTTCTTAAATATTACATAAAAATAGTCACTGGATAAAATGCAGAAACAGATGTTTTGAATACCGTTCGCAGAGGTGCCTACTTTTTCCCATGCTCTATACAGGAAATCTAGACACAGAACAAGAACTTCTAAACTCCCCTCTAGGAACCCAGTACCTTTCACTTTGGCACTATGGGGTTGAAGTTCTCAGTAACTAATTTCCATATTGGACCTGATCCTCAGGCTATCACCTCAGAAGTCTATTTCAGAGATTCACAGTCTCCATCATATTTCCCTTCCCAGTGTATTTGGCACTGATGGTTTTCTTGTATTCCTTCTTACAAGTGCTCCATTATTCCTTTGGCTTCTCTGGATAGCTTTAAAATGAAAAGCTTCAAAAATCAGGTCAGACTTTATCTTTGACTTGGGTACATTTTTGTTTTGACCTGTTACAGAATGCAGCCATTTTCCCATTACAGAAGCTTGAGGATCCCTATTTTCATATAACAAGCTAGATTGGAGTTGTTTTTCTAATAAAAAACACACATTTGTGATACAGTTTGGTGTTTAATGTGTTTCCCCCAAACACTGCCTGGATTGGAATAAATACATACACTTACTGATGAAGTTTTGGATTATGTTTAGAGAAAAACTGACTTTGAAAAATATTAGAGGAAAATCACAGGAATCTTTCTCCCCTCCACCCGTTCCCAACTCCCCTTTTTTTAACCAGAACAATCAGGTAAGCAATGTGAGCAATACAATTGGCTTTTTGGGGGGTTCCGTTTCTGACCTAAACTTCTACAGTTTTGCGGTGATTTACTTAAACCTGACTGGTTCAGCATTCTGAAAGGGAGCACTGGGAAGGGATATATATGCGGTTCTTCATGACCAGAAATGTCTCACTGGTGTGAAGAACATTTGGAAATAGACTATGATGGTGACATGAGTTGCAGGACAGCAGTGAGGGCCAGAAGTGGCAGACTGATTTTCAAACACACTTATTTAAGAAATGAGGTTTTATTTCTGATTAATTGAGGAATGGGTGACATTTTTTAAAAGTATTTATAATTTGGATTGTGAATCAATAGGATTGAATTGTATGTGTAGAGGTCAGCCTCTCTCAGGTCTCTAAATACCTTAACAGTCCTGTTTTTAACACAGGAAAAACAGTTTGGGCTAGTGTTGTGAGTTACCCAGTTTGTTGGTTTCATCTGCTTTCTGGTGGACAGCTGTATTTGTCTGGCATGTTGTAGGAAAGAAGGGTTCTAGGTGAGATTAGTAAATGGGAACAGACAACAAGACCGAATGTTTCAACTTACAGGGATGTTTAATAGGAATTTTAATATAACACCAAAACTTTTGGATCTGTTTTTCTCAAGAAGTTTTGGCAAAGAGCATTCAGTGCCCTTCAGAATCACCATGCCTTGATAAAGCTGCCTGAATGTGTGTTGCCAGCCTTGAGCAGGGTTATTCTTTGCTGGCCCAGTGCTGTAAGGTGCTTCATCACACTCTTTGTTTGAATGTTTCTAGTGGTGGAGACAGATGTTTCATTGAGTTGTAGAAAGTGAGCTTGGGCTGGTGGTTCAGGAAGCATTTTTGAGGTGGTGAGAAGAGCTACTAGCACAGGAAAAATTGGCTGTAGAAGAGTTTTCTGTAGTGCCAGAGCATTCTCTCTTTTGGCCAGGCCACGGCATCTCATCTGATCGCTGGGCTTGCCAAGACACAGAGGAAAGAATTTGACTTCAGTGGTTCACAAATTACACAGGTGCCAGTATGTCCTTTCCAGACCCTGTTCTGGAAGCAGCTCCTCCATCTCCAGTTACATATGAGCACTCTAACATGCTTTATTACTTTTTCAAGCTGCAGCTTATTTCCCAGGTTCATTTGTATCATTTTCCTGGATTGAACCTGGTTCCAAACATAATAGTATGCTGGCTTTAGCCCCATTCAGCATTCAGCTTAAGAAGAAATTATAGGCATGGGTAGTGGAAGAGGACAGGCTGGGGCCTTGTTTTGGTTACAAGATCTAGGCAAACAACTAAGTATTTTTTTTAACATTTGTACAATAAAAAGCATGACTAGGGAAAGGTAACTCACAACAGATGTGGTTCCAGAGGTCTGAAATCTTGTCACAGGGAAGGAAGGAAGAAAAAAAGAGAGATATGTTTCCAGGTGCATTTCAAAGCCTCCATTGTTACACATGGATGGTGAAACTCTAATTGGAGATTTAAAGATACCTGGGGTCTGGAATAAATGGCATTCAGAATATTTTTGTTTTCCACTGTATGCAGGGATGCAAGAGAAGCATTATTTACAGCTGTACCAGGTAGATGGAATTTTATATTTCATCCCAAAATATAAAAACAAATCATGATCTGAAGAAACATAGCTGCTCTGGAGGAGGAGACAGTAGCTGTTTCACTGCACAAGAGATTAATACTATAAAACAGGACAGACACCAAAAACCTCCTCTTATCCTACATAAACACAAATAGTTTAAGAACAGAATATCGTTAACTAGCTTTGAATTTTAGAGATATACTAAAATCAGTACTTCCAGATTTGTGGGAAATGTCCTGGGAACATTAAAAAGATCACGTCCAATTGGTAATTTTATTTCTCATTTGAAGGGTTCCATATCCAACAGCATGGGCATAACTTTACGATGAAGTGATGAATTTTAACAATCCCTTCTGGATTCCAAGTTTGCCTTGGTGTTTTATCATAGGGCTCAGCTGAGTTAATGCTACTTAGCTGTGAACTGTAAATGAAGAAGATAGTGAAGATTTATATAGCTTTATATTTAATATGGGGAGTTTCTAGAAGGAGTCCCTAAGTAGGGACTGTTGCCCAGGCTCCAAGCTTTGGCCAAGCAGTTCTTGGCAGGCTTCAGAGAGGGTGGTGAAAATGCAGCTTTAAGCCATCCTTACATCATCCTAGGGCTGTCTCCCTGCCAGTGTGGTCCCTTGTGTAAACTGTAACACCAGCAGAGCTACTGAATTTTGCAGGGGCTACCACTGTACCCACGGAACTACTCTGGTAACTGGGAATCCATGAGGAATAGGCTTGGCCCAGCCATTTCTATACTGTATGCCTTTCACAAGGACTCAGGAAAGGAAGAGCCATTGCAGTCTCTGCAGTGGCTGCAAACCAGCTGAGGCTTTGCACTGGCTGATGCGCAAGTAGCTGGCTGAGCTGCCTCACAGACTCCATTGCAGTGATAATGTGGTGAAAAAATAGCTTTCAGTGTCTGGAGGATCTGGCCCTATGCCTGAGTGTGCATATGCAGATGCATGTGATGTCAGCAAATGTCCCCTGCTCCCTGCAAAGGTCACTTTGTCTGAGATTTTTCATTTGGTTCAGAATAAAGCATTCTTGAGAATGTAATCAAGGAAATGAGGTCTGAAATTTGTTTCCTAACATCCATGAATTGCAGCACCGAGCTAGGGGGAAAGCATTCAAATCCCTCTCTGCCCTCTTGGATAGAATTCTGTTTGTAGCTCTGTAATAATCATCAGACATCAGTGTCTGCTACAACTGAGTATTTTTGGTATTTAATTGACACTTGGATACTAATGTGATAGGAGCTTTAGAAATAGCTGAAGCAGATAAATATTGCTTCTTTCCCTGTGTATATGTCTGTATCGTCTATGTGAAGCTATGTATTAATGTGAAAAATTCCCTGTTGATTTTAATGGAATACATCTCTCTGTAGAGAATTTGCTTCTTTCAAAGCTGCAGTAATGTATAGAAGGGATAATTTTTTTGTGTGTGCTGTGAATATCTAGAACAAATTCCTGAAGTATTATTTGTGTAGAAACTCTGAATGCTCCCAGTTTGCAAATGAAGTCAAACCCTTGTTAATGTTTACAGTAAAACAGCTGTTCTCAGCATTTCTCCCTGAGCTTCAGCTACTTTAGATCTACCATACTCAGCCTTACATCATAGCAGCTGCAATAATAAGAGGCTGAAAGCGGTCAGAAGCAACCAGTCCTGCTAAACCACACCTTTGTTTAAAAGAGATTTTGGATTGTAAAATATCTCAATTGCTAAATTTTTCAGTCTGACTGGACTCCATGCATGGGCTGGGTCTTCAAAGACCTAGCTCACCAAAAGCACATAGGCACTGCAGAGTAAAGCAGAACACAGGCTCTTTATACATTTTCCTGGGAAACTTTTCCATAGATCCAGGCTGGGAAATGTTCCAAGGCTTCACAGAACTAAAGATAACAGTAATAAAAAATTGGATTGGAGCACACTGACTTTTAAATGAAATAACTGAGCCTAGTACATTTGCATGGCAAAGCCTTTATAATTTGTGCAGCAAGACTTTACTAATTTACACAAATAAAAGTAAGATCACTACAGATTACTGAATTTTAACAATTAGCAGGCATGTAAACAAACAACATTCTAGGAAAAGAGAAAAGGCATCAGCATGTAGGTTGCTTTCAAGACTATAATTTCTTTGTAAATATTTATGATTGCTTAAATAATAAATGCTACTGGATATGTTTCATAAAAATAATTAGGTGTTAGCAGAATGTAAAATAGAACCATTGCCCTGCTCAGTCTTCTTTTCAGAAAAGGGAGGGCATAATTTTTGTGCTAAGTATATGGTGTTTGGTCTATTGACTTTCTGCAGTGTCTACATTGTAGAAATACATGAATAAATAGGAATTTAAAATATATTTAAGAACATTTTAACATTAGATGTCCTACATGTGATTTACTGAAACCTTTTCTGCTGAGTAGCAGAAATAGGGGGGTTTTAGCAGGTAAGAGAAAATGTGTTTATTGCTGCTTTATTGCATTACGTAGGAATTGGATAAAATATGTCATTTTTATTTTACTGACAATAGAAATTTGAAAATCAAAGTAAGAAGAAGATAGGATTTATACAGTTGAAAATTTCCAAATAAATTTATAGGTCCAAGGGGTTATTTTAACAGCATTTTCACAGTTAAAATCGAGTGTGAACTTTGCACTCATATGACAAATACCACCTGTGACACCAACAGCAACCTTTGCTAGTCTTGTGATTCACAGGGTGATGTCACAGACTGTCAGATGATGTCACTGATGTCATCGATTATGGCAATAGATTGGGAGAGAGGGGCTGTCACAGTCGGACTGCTTACTGAGTTTAGGAGATTCCACAGCATGTTGCCATCAAAAGGACATAGTAAGAAATCCCAAATGTGCTTTACAGTACAAGAGAAGAAGTAAGCAAAAGAGGCCACACAGAGAAGAGTTTGTATCTTTCATTGCTACAGGTACTTTTAGTTGATACAGATACTTTTAATTCAGAGGGACTGCAGATTCCATTGGCACATTGTAAAGACAGTGTAAAGTGGAAATTACTGTGTCAGAATTGTAATAAATTGGACCATAATTTCAGTAATGACTCATAATGATGGTGAATTACTTGTGTTGAAATAATGTTTTGAGATCCTTATGATTTCAGGTTGTAGTTGTATGAGGTATTGACCAGCAAAATAAAATACATACCCTTTCTTGAAGAGTGTAGAGGCTAAATGTACAAAGACTATGAAAGGTAATAAGATGAGATGTAATATTCAAGCAAATTATTTAAAGTACCATAGGTACAAATGGTACTCCATGCTTTTATCACAAAATTCTATACTGTCTGGGGAAGAACTGAAGAATACCGGCCCCCAAAAAGCAATTTTATGTACCTTCATACGTATATATTATGTATACATCTATAATATGTACATATATATTTTGTATACATAATTTAACACCGAGTATTTTTAAGATATGCACGTCAGTGACATAAACATTTTGTAACTACACACCGAGCTAAATAATACTGAGCTATGTGCATTTTCTGTTGAGTTTCACTGGTGCATTCAAAGCATGATCAGTTTGTTTCTTTTGGCATAAATTGTCACCTGAACCCCTGAATAAAAATATTGCTTCTACTCTGTCAGATAGAGAGAATATATTCTGACTCTTGCTCTAGGTACAAATGTATCTGTCACATTTGAAAAAGCAACAGTTAAATACATGTTTCTGCTGTCAGAAATGCAGCACTTAAACCCTAAATAATATCTATAGGATTAAGATCCAAGTACTTTACAAGAAATCTATATGCAGTTATCTTTCCACATTTCTTCTCTATCCCCTACCATAGACTATGGAAGATAATTTAAGAAGAGCTCTAGTATGTATGCTTATCTCATTAACTCCGTTTTCAGGTAAGTGGAACAAACAACTTCACTCTAGCAGATTAGTAGCAAAATAGTACACATTCTTCTATGCTAAATGAATGAAAAAAGCAGGATTGAGCTAGAATGGGAGCAAAGAGAGAGAAATGGGAGGGTTTTTTAAAGGAGTTTTCTGAATAATCAGGAAATCCAGTGAGATAAACAGAATGTGGAGAGAACAAGCCAGAATTATCGAATTACCATGACAACCATAGGCAAGAACCCAGAGAGAATCAGGTAACGATATTACAGTTAACTTCACATTTTTTTTTTAAATAATAATCCCAAGCAATCAGGAAGAATTATTTCCTTTGGCCTAGCTCATTGTGGTGCAGAGGCTTGTGAAATACAGACTTATTTGTAATTTTGAAACTGCTTTGGAAATGTATTCAAGTAGGTTTTATCTTGATTTGAATGTGCTGATTGTTTTAACCATCAGGATTTGATGTCAGATACAAAACTTAGAATCACATATGATTTAATTTGCTTGAAAATATAAGCTAAAAGAGAATTCAGAAAAGGTAGAGGGTGTGTGTGGGTATGTGTGTGTACACACACTTACAGCGTGTATTTCTGTTACTCCTTAAAAATTCTCTTTTGTATGTTTTTCAAATGACTACTTTCTTCATTCAAACCTTTGATTAACACATTCACAACCAAAAAGCTTTAAAAATGAACACAATTAAAAAAAAAAAGTAAAACCAAAGTGGAGTGAAAATCAAATAAAACTGGTGGTGTTTATTTTAAAAAGTTACAGGTTAACCAGCAGGTGGTTAACCAGATTATCTGTTGAATATGGCTTGAAATTCTGTTTAAATGTTTCATTTCATATAACATTGTTCAGATATATTGGAAAGATACAATAGTATACAATTCAGAAAGGCAGAGACCCATATTTAGAGAAGGAAGGGAGGATTTGTTCGCATGGGGGTGGTTGACTTTTTTCCCTAGGTTTAAATAAAGCTCTCAGACTGTTAACATTTGAGTATACAAAATTCCCCCAGTGCTTTGTCTTTCCTGTTTTTGTGCCACTGTCTGAATGCATATTGCATTTTACATGTGTCTGTAAACATAGATGCATGCCCATACTGATCTTTTTAAATGCTGCCCTGAAGTTTGCTGCGTGGTCAGGGAGAGCAGTGATGCACTCCATTGTTCCCTGCTATGATGTCATGCTCAGACTTTGCCTTGGTTAAACAGAATTCAGTTTACTGGACTGCAGCAAAATGTCTTTAGGGAAGACAAATCTGTTGCTGTAGCAGAGGTGGAAAGAAATAACATTAAAAAAAAAAAACAATGTAGGGCAATGAGTATAAATTCTGACTAAAATATTTGCTGCCTATATTTTTCTCTACACCTTTACTGAAGTAGATATGCACACTCATCTATACACACACTCAAACTGTGCATAGCTCAAGGGTGTGTTTATTTTTTTCTTGGGAACTAGGACAAGCTGAGATTCACTCTCTGGACTTGCATCATCACTAAGATTGCTCTTAAACATGCAGTCTTATATCACGCTTATATGTCCATTCTTTTTACTCACACTAACCACATGTGGAGTGCACATAATGGGTCTAATCCTGCTAGCTGTCCACTATGTTAATGAGAGCTAAAGACATCAGGCATGCTACAACATCCAGTGGTAAATTAATTCATTTCCACAGCATCTGAAAATTCTGTGTAGGGATAGTGGGGGGAAGAAAGAGGATGGCCTTTTAATTATGTTGGGAGATCCTGAGCTAGAAGAGAAATCTGAAGGGACTGAGTTGGGAAAAGGAGGTCTTTTCTTCTCACTTCGTCCCTCCCTCCCCACCCTCCTGGCCTTCAAAAACCCCAACCAACCAACCAACCAAACAAAAAACCCTGGGGCCAGTCCTTCCCGAATAGGGCCAGTTGGCAGGTATGTGTTAATCTTGTTCCCAGCGCTTTGGAGGAGCCACGCACAGAGGCTCACCCTGTCTTTTCAAATCAGCGCTTCCTGTCCTTCAAGAGTTAACCTTCTCTAGAACATTTATTTCACCATCTCAGAGAGAAAAAAAACAACACACACACACACGAAAAAAACCAACCCAACAACAAAAAAAATACCACCAAAACCCAAAAACCCCCAAACCCAAACCTGCAGAGCTGAGAGGCTGCAGATCACAAGGCCATTCTGATAGCCTCCTGTCCCCATGGCAACAGCAACGGCATTTATCAGTTCCTTATGAGAGCAGGCACAGCAAATCTGCATTGCACATGGCAGCCTTCCAGCCTTTCAAATGAAAGAGCACTTTGAACTGCTGCCAAGTGTGGAAGGAGCAGAGCTGTCAGGACTGCTTAATGCTGGCAGTTTGTACTTGGGAGCCTTTCAGTTCCCAGAATCCTTCAGCATGGCAGCCTGCCAGGTACTTAGCGGAAGCTAAAAACTAACCCCCAGACCATTCACTGCAGTGCACTCAAAATTTTCCACATGTACCATGTCACAAGTGCAGACTGTACAATGAAAGCAAACGCCTTCTGCTTGGGATTCTAATTTTATTAATAATCTAGGAAAAAGCAATCAGAGATTAACTGGCTGACAGCACTACGGTATAGCCACTGTTTATAACTCGGGGTGTGTATGTCAAATGAGTATTTCATCCTTAGAAACAGAATTAGCTCAGACAACGGGGCCGCACAGCCCTAAATCTGCATGCAGTACTGAATGTGGGGAGATTGATGTTAGCAGAAGGGAGAGGGTGGTTATTTACAGTGGAGTATTTTTTAGCAGTCATTATCAAATGCATAGCAGTGAGATGTGAAACAGAAATATAAGACAGTGTTGCTGGCTGGTAACTATTTTTTGCCCTTACCCTCTGCATTTTGATGACATTGTGAGAATCTCGGAAACTGACTGATGAGTGTAGCAGAGATACATGGCTCTTGCTGGGTTTCCTTTCACTGGAGAGTTTTCATTGAACTTTTTATTGTTTTGCCTTACCCAAAGCACAAGGGCTTCTATTGGCAGAGGAAACAAATTGGCACAGTTCTGCTTTTTATTTTTTTTTTTTTTAATCTGCACTGAGATCAAGGGCAAGGGCTTCATTTTCCAGCACTAGTCATAAGCCTTTAGCACAAATAGAATGAAAATTGTCTGTCGCTCAGGCACTTGGACAGGGTTCAGGAAAACTATGTCTGGCACTAATTCCAAAGGGAGGAAGGTTTGGTTCAATCCAGCATCATTAATTTCAGTAAACTGTTTTCACTAGTCTATGTACCACTGTTCAAGAGCTGTTTATTATCTTTTACTAACTAATGTATTTTGAAGAACAGAGTAATGAAAAATACCTGATGTTACATACATACATATGTATACTCTCACATGTATGTATACACATAAATAGATACAGTATGCAAGGATGTATTCGCATTTTTTACTTTTCTGTTTTTCTAAACAATTGCTTGTTTCTTACCTTGCCTTCCCATTACAAAACACATTTATAATGCCAAATATAAAATAGTAAAAATAGCCCAGAAGGCAAAAGAGAGAGAGAGAGAAATGAAAAAACCCTGGAGCAAAGACAATCTCCACAAATTTGTGAGTTTCACCAAAAAAAAAAGGAAATGTAGAGCCTCTTTTTCACCTTGCAGCCATCTTTGGCTGCTGCTTGAAGATTTGACTTAATTCACCCAGGCAGTAGTGTCTAAAAGTAATACACCAAGACAGTTAATTTTGGCACTTAGTCTCCCTTAGGAATTTTATCAACAGTCTTTGTAAAGAAAGTAAGTGATCTTTTTTTTCTCTTGGTTTCTCCCCATAGCTCAGCTTGATATGTACTAATAAAAGAAACTGCCCCCACCTCCCCCTTCTATCCTCACAGTTATCCTCTGTCCATATCATCCTTCTTTCAATGACAATATTAATCAGCATTTGTAACATGGTCTTGGAAAAAAAGTGGGTTTGGTCTTTTCAGATGGACTAGTTAGAAAGGAAAAGGAGGTTAATGCTGAGTGAGATAACTTAAGATATTGTCAGGGTTCTTTTCTTTTCTTTTCTTTTCTTTTCTTTTCTTTTCTTTTCTTTTCTTTTCTTTTCTTTTCTTTTCTTTTCTTTTCTTTTCTTTTCTTTTCTTTTCTTTTCTTTTCTTTTCTTTTCTTTTCTTTTCTTTCTTCCCCCCTTTCCCACCTCCCTCATTTTTGGAAAACACAGTACAGTTTTGTTCAGTTCTCAAGTGTTATTAATCACTGGTGGAGGCCAAAAGCAGGGATATTTTTCTTGGCAGCACGTTTTGATAAACAATCTGTGTATGGGGTGAAGGGAGGGAGGAGCCTGTCTTGCTGGTAACTAAGCTAATGTTTGGCAGATTCTTAACTCACGAAAGTGCAAGTGGCTCTCAGTGGGAATAGCCTTAAAATATGTACCGATTCAGTTGATTCATTGTTGCTGATTGTTTACTACGTCCACAGGATGTAAGATGAAAACAGTCCAGGAAAAAGTAAAAAATAACAACAGCGGAGGCCCCAGGTCTGCATATCCCAGCCTAAAACACACTGCCCAGTCGCTAGTCCCTTGCAGAGTGAGGAGAATTAATTATAGGTGTCTTATTTTGCACTGTAAGATTTAGCAAAGGTTAATGTGTGGAAATCTAGGTTTCCAGGCAAGTTTTCAAACCTTAAAGACAGCTGTAGAAAAATCGGTGTGGGGTGGGTCTCAAAGAGGGACCCCTCAGTGCTTCCACGGGCAGAAGCAGGAGGCTGTGCCGCGAGACTTGGAGAGCTGCCGCGGCTGCACACGCGGGACGGCGGCGGCCCGGCTGCAGGCAGGGCAGGGCAGCAGGGCAGGGCAGGGCTGCCCCCGCCCCGCTGTGCCCTCGGCTCCGCGCTCCAGCACCGGTGTGGAAATGGGACCGGCAAAAGCAGAGGAAACGAGAGGCGATGTCCGTTAAGAAATGTGTCTTGTAAGAGTTCCTAGGTGGGAACGCAATAAACTCTCTATGTCAGCAAGGCTCACTACCTGAAAAATGGTAGGAAAACCCCAGAATTATATGAGATGAAAACTGAAATGATAAACAGAAACATGTAACTACTACTATTCTTTGTAACTGAGTGTTTTGACACTTCCTGGCAGCTTCTAGTAGAAGACAATGTTGTTTAACTTTTAATTTGATGAAATTATTCAACTTCTTCCTGAAGTGTTTGTGTTTTGATTTGCTGAACACACTCTCTTTACCACCAAGTGCTCTGTTCAGTGCTAATCTCTGCATTGTTTTGAAGCCAGTCATTTGATTGTGATGGATTTTATTTGCTATTCTGAGGTAAATCCATGTAAATGACACTTTCTGGAGTGTGCTACCCTTCTCGTTCTTGTATTTTTTTTCCAGCTGTAGCTGCTGTTTTGATCAGTAAAGAAAGAGCCATTTTTGTAGGCGAGTACCTGCAGAAGAGCCAGCTGCTGTGTCGGCTGCAATAATCAGTGCCAAAACTTTGTAGAACGAGCAGGAAAGAGTTAAACATACTCCCAGGCTGTGAACATTCAGAGCCAGACCAGACTGTTCATTCCCAAGCTGCTGAGATCATGGGCTCCTAATTATTATTGCTTGCAAACTTTGGGGCTGTCCTATATTCTGCATAATTAACACTGGACTGCTGATCAATAATCCACAGTACTCCTCTCTCATTCAGATCAACAGTAACCCCTGTGTTTTGGGAGCTTATGTCTGGGAGTGGCATGGAGTAGTGCCTGGGGTGCAGCCAGGCCACCTGGATTTTGTTACTTCGTCCTTCATGGTGTGTTGCACTCTCTGCTTTCCTTACCTGCTGGTGGCACTAGGAAAGGTAGTGGCCAGCTCCTGCACATTGGATTTTGTATGATCATTTTGATTCCTTCATTTAAATCAATGCTTCACCTGCTGTTTTATTGTTACACAGACCCATATGTGCATGTGTGTACTTTCAAATAGAGACGGTCATAGGAATAAAGGGAAAGGGGTTATCAAATGGCAGTATTTATCGTAGGACTGAAAGGAAGAAATTAGTAGATTTCACTTCTGATTGTGAAAATTATAGTCCTTGTCCCTTGGGACTACTGGCAGGTCATAAACTTTGGGCAATCTCTGCAGAATCCCTAATACTGCATCCACAGTGCTGACTTGTGTTCCTGCACAAAAAGCAGTAGCTGGGTAGCAATTGTTTGCAGCCGCAGCTCCATTCCTCCTTGCACTTCCCTTCATCTCACTAAACAATCTACTGTTTGAGGGTTCTTACGCTATTTTTTGTTTGCTCGCTTCTTTCTTTCAGTTGGCCAGATTAGACACCTGAATGGATTCATTGTTTGGGCTTCCTCTTTTCCTCCTCCAAAAGTAATATTAATTCCTGGATTATTTCAGAGCTAAATAAACATCAGACGTGTTTAGTATAAATCCATCAAGAGAGATCTGGATTGCTCCTGTCCCATTACTCACATGGCAGAGAAAAGGCAGAAAGTGAGCAGGAAAGCAAGGACAGTGCTGCCATAGATGGGAAGCTTGTTACATACCCACCATTCAATCTATTTTTCCCTACCCAGATTAGATTGATACTGACAAGTCGTTCCCTGTGAAGGTGCCACAGCGTGGCATTTATTTGCATTTACATTGCAGTTCTCTTCATCAATCAGCTTTGCAGAGATCACTGCTGCTGCTG
Organism: Rhabdornis inornatus; assembly: GCA_013397075.1. NCBI lineage: Eukaryota > Metazoa > Chordata > Aves > Passeriformes > Rhabdornithidae > Rhabdornis > Rhabdornis inornatus. Next base: position 969,890 of record VWZS01001907.1, on the reverse strand, counting down.
GCCATATTGTTGCTATGCTGACACTTCATCCTTAAGTGCTGCTTGCGTAATGGTACAGTACGTGCCCACGACCAAAGTTTAAATCAAAGTTTAATCATTACGGAAAGACAAACATATTTCCGCAACTGTGTATCCTGCAAGTAAGAGTAAAGGCAGTTTGGTCGGGTCACAGATGCTAATCTCTCGCTTTTTCTATTCACAAACTACATAGGGAGTTGACAGCACCTGTAAATTGTTTTCTGAGGCTAGATTATATCTAAGGTGATTATTATTTACACCCACTATAAAGACCGCTCTTGTAAGCCAAGAAGTCTGTTCCTGTGAGGTGAGTTTACCAAAAAAGGGCTTTCTTGCAGGAGGATTCAGTAGAGTGAGGATCCAGGGTGATGGGTAGTTCAAGCACATGGAGTGCCTTGTCATGTGTTGGATTTGTGTAACCCGGGGACTGAAATACAGTCAGGATATGCTGCAGTTCTGCATTCCCAGACATGCGGGATGAAGGGAAAGCTTTAGCTCTCTCAAACCGAGTTTTTTAAGCAGAGGCTGACCTTTTACCACAGCCCGGTTGTGCTCCTCATATGAAGATCATCATGGGGGAGTAAAAGGATAGGAAAGGAGCTGACATTCCAGTATGAATCAGAGGGCACACATACTTGTTTAGTCAAGTAAAGACATATTAATGTAGAAATCCTGCAGCCATCATTAAATCACTGTGGCTGGAAGCAAAGACTTTGACCAGCTTTCATCTGCCATACCTCTGTGAAGCTTCCGTAATGTCCACAGTTTAGGTGTGAAATTTCTAAGTGTGAAATTCACTCCCCTTTAGCGCATCTTCTTCAGCCGATTTGCATACAGGAGACTCACATAATTCAAATACTTTTCTGTCTCTACTTACTGCTTCTACAAGCTTCCCCTGAAAAAGAGTCACTTTGTCACAATTGATTTTCTAACTATTTTATCTTGTCCTACCATTTCTGTAACTTCAACGTGTGCATTTCATTTAGCCCTCTCTATAAAATAATTCCACACATATATAATAAAACTCATTTGCCAGCTTTATACATTAGAACCAGACACATATAAAATGCTTTAGACAACTAAAAACGGAAATGACACGTATTGGTGATGTGAAATGAAATATTTAAAGGAAGGGGGTTTTTTTGTCGTGTCAGTTCCAAAACGTTATTAATAGAATAGAAGGTATCTTTCCTCGTCGGTGCTGAGCGTGCTGGAGTAAGGGAGCCGTGGCACCTCGCCATAGAAACACTAAGTCCTTTTAAAGCACAGAGGGAAACCTGCAATGGACGGGAGTTGCGGCGTTTCTAGCAACAAAGGAATCAGGAAGAGGTATTGAAAGAAAGAAATCCATCCAACATATCCCAGCTGAGAGAATTTCCGCGTTCGCCGAGCGTGCGAGCGCTTCCTCCCCCGCCCCCCGCCCTCCCCCGCTGCGCGCTGTCTCCGCGGGCACCGTGCGCCCGGCTGCGCGCCAGTGACGCGATGCTGGTGGCCGCCCGCAGCGCACCGCGCCGGGTCCCGGCCGAACCGCGTCCCCGCAGTGACAGTTTATTATTCTTTGGACGCAGGCAGCGATGTCGATGTTTGCAAAAACAGCCGCCGACTGCAACGAGAGCAAAAGCGGGTTCTGCAGAGCCTCTCCTGGCTAGCACCGGCACCGGCGTGGCCGCGGGGCCGGGCGGGGAGCGGGCAACTTCGGGGATCGCGGGCGGGAGAAGGCAAGCTTCGGGGGGTTTTATTTTGTTTTCCTCCCAGTAAAATGAATTCTCGGCTTATTTGCATGAACTGAGGTTGTTTTGAGTAATTTGCCTGTTAACAGTGTTATGCAAATGTTAGCTAGCTATTTAAAGGGGGAAATGGAAGAAAGGAAAAAAAAAAAAAAAGCCGTGTGTTCTCACAGCGCCGGGGAAATCCTATGTCCCTTTGCATTAGCGAGATGAGATCACAGCGATTACTCACCTGCCTAGCCTCTCCTACACCCTTGAGCAATGCTCAGCACTATCTTTCCCAGCCCAACCTTAAACACTTGGCAAACATGGCTGGTTTAAACAAATCAAAAGTGGAAGAGCTTCTGATGCAGTCACAGGCTTACAAAAACTGTGTCATTCTGTCACTGAGATCACTGAAAGAGAAACACGAAATCGGATATTAAGGCGGGATCCCCCATTTGCCTCAGCAACCAGAGCGCACGGGAATCCCACCGACAGTGGCGGTGGCAGAAAGCCGCGCAGCCGTCACGGAAGCAAAGCGGGGCGAACCGCGGGTTTACAAAATCCAGAAAGCGAGACATCTGAACTTAGAAAGCGCAGTCAGGAAAAAAAAAACCAAACCAAA
>VWZS01001907.1:913659-967426 GCA_013397075.1 Rhabdornis inornatus | reverse complement strand
AAAAAACAAAAAAAACCAACCCACCACCACCACAACGACGACGACTGTGCATGCGCGCCCTGGCCGTGGTGCCGCGGCGGGGGGCCGGCAGCGCTGCCGGGGAGGAGGGTGAGGGCGCGATCTGGCGTTCAAGTTTCCAAACATAGCCGGCANCCCGGGTGCAGCCGAGCCGGGAGCACGGCGCGGGGAAGGGGAGGGGCGTCGCGGCGCGGGGGGAGCGCGGCGCTGGCGGAGGGGGCGCGCAGCCACACGCGGCGTGCGCGCAGCACCCCGCGCTCGGACTGCGAGCAGCGGCGAGGATGTGAGTGAGGAGCAGGCGGCGCCGCTCGCCACGCTGCTGCCGCCGCCGTTGCTGCTGCTCCCGGACTGGCACAGCTCCGCCGGCGCTCAGGGAAGCCGCCGCTGCCGGGACCGAACAGCTCCGTGTGTGTGCCCCTGTCTTGCTCACGGCGGTGGATCAGCACGTACCGAACTGCAAGCTCACGAGGCAGCCGTGGCGGGTGGAAGGTGACCCCCCCCCATCTTCCTCCGTGCACCTCCGCCTCCTCCCGGAGGAGGAGCAGCAGCAAGCGGAGAGCTAGAGAGCGCAGGGAAACAGAAGCGGCTAGAAGGCGACCCCCACCCAGCCAGCCCCCCGGAGGAGCAGTGGAAGCGTTTCCCACCCCACTGGGGCAGCAGCGGCAGGACCAGGTAGAAGAAGCCATCTCCGGCAGCAGGAGCGAATTAAAAGCAGACGATCCTCCTTCCTGAAACGGGCAACAGGATCAGGTACGGAGAGCCACCCCCTCCTGCAGCCCAGGGGGGAAGACTGAGCCAGCCCCTACGCCGGCGGCAGCGGCAGCAACTCCCCAGCCAGCAACCATGTCCGCCGCGCAGGTGTCCTCGTCGCGGAGGCAGTCATGCTACCTATGCGATCTGCCCCGCATGCCCTGGGCCATGATCTGGGACTTCACAGAGCCCGTCTGCCGGGGCTGCGTTAATTACGAGGGCGCCGACCGCATCGAGTTCGTGATCGAGACGGCCCGGCAGTTGAAGCGGGCACACGGCTGCTTCCAGGACGGTCGCTCCCCGGGCCCCCCGCCGCCGGTCGGCGTGAAGACAGTGACGCTCTCCGCTAAAGAAGCGGCGGCGGCGGCGGCCCAGCAGCAACTCAACCATGTGGATGCCACCTCCAAGGCGGCCTCGGCGGGGCTGACCCAGTCCAGCCTGGACCGCTACGGGCTCAGCGCCGCCGCGGCGGAGCAGCGCAGCCGCTTCGAGTACCCGCCGCCACCGGGCAGCCTGGGCAGCAGCCATGGCGCCCGCCTGCCCAACGGGCTGGGGGGGCCCAATGGCTTCCCCAAGCCGCCTGAGGACGGGCCGCCGGAGCTGAACCGGCAGAGCCCCAACTCCTCGTCCTCCTCTTCCTCCTCCCGTCGCGGGGCGCACGGGGGGCTCGTGTCTGGTCTGCCCCCGGGGGCTGCCGGCGCTCAGATGAACGTGCCCCCCAACCTGCTGCCGCAGACGCTGCTGAACGGCCCCGCCGCCTCCGGCGTGGCGCTGCCTCCGCCGCACGGGGGCCTGAGCGGCCGCGGCGGCGGGGGTCCCCCCGCTCCCTCCGCCTCTTCCCAAGGGGGTACCTGCGGCGGCGGTGCCGGGGGAGGCGGCGGCTCGTCCTCCGAGGCCTGCGGCAAGCGGCCGGGCTCGGTATCCAGCAGTGACCAAGAGCGGGAGTTGAAGGAGAAGCAGCGCAACGCGGAGGCTCTGGCCGAGCTCAGCGAGAGTTTGCGGAATCGGGCCGAGGAGTGGGCCAGCAAGCCCAAGATCGTGCGGGACACGCTGCTCACTCTGGCCGGCTGCACCCCCTATGAGGTGCGCTTCAAGAAGGATCACGCCCTGCTGGGCCGCGTCTTTGCCTTCGACGCCGTCTCCAAGCCGGGCATGGACTATGAGCTGAAGCTCTTCATCGAGTACCCCAGCGGCTCCGGCACCGTCTTCTCCAGCGCCTCCGGTGTGGCCAAGCAGATGTACCAGGACTGTATGAAGGACTTCGGCCGCGGCCTCTCCTCGGGCTTCAAGTACCTGGAGTACGAGAAGAAACACGGCTCTGGCGACTGGCGGCTCCTGGGGGACCTGCTGCCCGAGTCTGTGCGCTTCTTCAAGGAGCTGGTGGGCGCCGACATGCTGCCGCAGCCCTACCTGGACGCCAGCTGCCCCATGCTGCCCACGGCGCTGGTGAGTCTCCCGCGGCCGGGGGCCGGGGCCGGCGGGGCGCAGGGCACGGCCGCCGCCTCTAGGGGACCTGGCGGCGGCGGCGGCGGTGGTGGCGGCGGGGCGATGCGCAAGAGGAAAGCCTCTCCGGAGCCCTCGGACTCGGCCGAGGGAGCTCTGAAGCTCAGCGACGAGCAGCAGCGGCAGCAGTGGATGGCCAGCCAGAGCGAAGCGCTCAAGCTCACCANGGGGGGGCCCCCCCGCCGCCGCCGCCCCTCGGGCCTCACTCCAACCGGACCACGCCACCCGAGTCCGCCCCCCAGAACGGACAGTCCCCCATGGCCGCGCTCATGTCGGTGGCCGACACACTGGGCAATGCCCACTCGCCCAAGGACGGCAGCTCGGTGCACTCCACCACGTCCACCCGCAGAAACAGCAGCAGCCCCGTGTCGCCGGCCTCGGTGCCGGGCCAGCGCCGTCTGGCCTCCCGCAACGGGGACATGAACCTGCAAGTGGCCCCTCCTCCCCCCAGCACCCACCCCGCCATGGACCAAGTGCACCCCCAAAACATTCCGGACTCCCCCATGGCCAACAGTGGGCCCCTGTGCTGCACCATTTGCCACGAACGCTTGGAGGACACCCACTTTGTTCAGTGCCCCTCTGTGCCCAGCCACAAGTTCTGCTTCCCTTGTTCCAGAGAGAGCATCAAGGCCCAAGGGGCGACTGGCGAAGTCTACTGCCCCAGTGGAGAGAAATGCCCCCTAGTCGGTTCCAATGTGCCTTGGGCATTTATGCAGGGCGAGATCGCGACCATTTTAGCTGGGGACGTTAAAGTGAAAAAGGAGAGAGACCCTTGAGTAAGAAATCCAATCCCTTCAGACTCCTGAAGATGTAGAATTGTGAATATAACAAACTGCAAAAGTTAGTCTTATGTATAGACATTATTTTCGTCGTATGTTTCTATATTTTGAAACAAAGGTATGTACTCTTCTTCATTTGAAGGATAGAGCTGGTTTTTGTTAAACAGAATATAATATTGTTTGGTTACTACATAATACCTGTTCTCATTTCTTTGGCAGTGTGTGGCTAGGTACAAAGTTAATAGCCCTTAGCGATTACCTGCTGCTGGTGTGTATTTTTGTAAATGTATGCACTTCTCTGAAAGAAGAAGAAAAACACAAAAGACAAAAAAAAAAATTTGCCAAGGCCAGTGTTGATGCCTAAAAAATTGCTACAAAAATGGTGACAGCTTACGTTTTACAAGCCCTGAGTGTTAGTCTTTCACTTTTTTTTTCTTTTCGTTTTTGTTTTTTCGTTGAAAAACGGTGGGGTGGCTGTGGGGGGAGGGCATTTTTTGTTGCAAGTTTGTAAGGAAAATGTTTCAGTTTGTTTCTATTGATCTATTGAACGTTTTTAATCTTCATGTGTTTTTTGTTTTTGCTTTTATTGATGCACGGATGCTTTTGAACAGTAGAGCAAAATGCTGTACATGAGAAACATGCTCTGTTTGTCCTTTATACATTTCTGTAGTTAACAGAACACTGTAATGTGCCTTGGAGCTTAGTAAATTGTAATAAATTCAATTGATATTAATACTTCTTGAGTAGCAAGTTTTATTTTTCTCTAAGGTTAGGCAGTATGCGCAAGCCATGTTGCCTTTTTCAAGGTCTCCATTATACCAAGAGTCTGCAGTTCGTTGTGATAATCGTGGCGCTTGTATGCACATTTTCACTTATATGTAGTAAGATGATGATGTTGATGGTGTTATCGAACTTACTTAAATCTTGGCACTGTGCCTATTTACATTTCACCTTTAAAGTTGCAGTAACGGTTGCTGACTAAGCATTTTCTATTTACTGTTCCTGCATCTCATTTCCTCCTCCCTTCTCCTCCCCCCCACCAGCTCTCCAGCTGCAAGCTGTTTGCAATACAGGATACATTGCCTGCCCAATTTAACAAGGCTTGAGATTTAAAATTAAGCCCTCTTTCCACAAAAAAGCCCCAGCATCACCTGGTTAATAATTTTAGTTGATTTTAAGAGTGGTTGTCAAAGTTTGACATTAGCCACAAACTCATGGTAAGGCAGGGCTGTAGCTGAACAAAGCAAAAAAAAGGTAACATGAAATAACAGCTTCTACAGTTGGTGTTGCAGCTGGTGGGTTGCTACCCCATTTAGGCACTGGCTTTTCATAACTTGAATTGATGAACAGTTCACGGGTTTTATTGGGTTTTGAGGCAAGGAAGCTTCCTTTAAGCACCGAAGTGAATGCTTTTTTTTTGACAATGATTATATGTGATTCTTTGTATATTTAACTATGCTGTGTGACATTGGCATTTTCTGGAGATAGGGAAGCAGTGTAATACCTGTTAAGTGATCAACAGGCAAAGTAAATACACAGGCCTCATGCTAACCAGAAAATGCAAACAAACCTAATGTGAACTTTGTCCTTTCCAGTGAGGCCAGTGGAGGAAAGAGGGTAAAACCAGAAACAAAACCAGCAGCACTGCAGAAATCCTTTGCAGTTTGACCAGCAGAACATAGAGCTGTTCCAAATGCAACAGTATCGTAGGTTATGAGCTCTTAGTTCTACTGTATAGTAAGGATCGCCCCCACCAAAGTCCCATAGTAATATAAAGGAAAGTCTGAATGGCATTTGGTATCTGCTTCTGGCCTTAATACGTACTTGGTTTGTATTCCTGATGGGAAGGATGGTAGAAGCCTTGACACTATATGCTTAGTGTGCCTACAGATCTTTGCAGTCTTGTATAGATACACACTCTGGCTGTTTCATGTGTATCATGCGGGAAGGGGGTGGGTTTGTTATGTTTTGAGATTTAGTATTTGGCATCACTATATCTGTGATTTCAGACAATGACTTTGTGTGTGTATGTATATATTTATTTTTCTTTTGCCAAGTGATATATCGGTGCTTAAAAATCTCCAAACATACTGTTCTTATGTAATGGATCAAAGAAGTAATGCAGAAAAAGAATGTTTTGAGTTAATTGTTAGAGTCAACCTTTATGATTTGAGTTAATTGTTGGATACAACTTACATGCTTTTTAGAATATGGATTTGTACTGATCCTATTTTCAGTTATTTCTAAGCATGCAATTCTCATGCAGCAGTTTATTTTTAAATTGTGAGATAGGGGGACTAACATTGTAAGCTCATGACTGGCAGAGAAAAAAAAATTGTACACATGGTTGAAATTCAAGTTTAAATTTAGGGACAAGTAATATTCATGTGTGAATGTAACTGCCATTAAAAGAGAAGAACTACTGGCTATTCAACATTTAATTATATCACAGAAGCGTGAATACCCTAATTTATACAAACAGAACCACTCTTGTAATCTTCTAATCCTTTATCAGTAGTTATAGCTAGAAAGAGACCCATTTGGTGGATTTTTAAAATTTCAGATCGTTTTTGGAAAGCTCTTATTTTTTGAAACATAAGCCCACTTATGAGACTAATCAGTTTGATTTTTAGCAGGCAAAGGAAAGGTAAGGTGCAGTAGACATAGGTGGAAAATAAGCTTGAAGTGAATGGTAATACTGCAGTTAATTAAAGTTAACCATAGCTACGGGGTGTTTGTTGTATGGAGGTTTTTTGTAACCATGTGACCTTTTCTTTTACTCTGGCTCATTAAGCAGCCAGTCTGGGCATATTAGCCAGCATTTCTTTGAACCCATTCCGTAGGTTTTTATCTTTCTGAAGATGTCCACAGCTGACAAACAAGTTGTAACCTTTTTTCGAGGAGGAAAAGGGAGCTGCTGAGTGAGTCTCATGTACAGAGATTCAACTGCTTTCTGTATTTTACAGTAATGCTCCCATCCCCCATACTTGCCAGTTATTTAAGGTACAGCCCAATGTTTGCTTGAATAAATGATGAAAGTTAATTTATTTGTCCAGGTGGTCACTTATTGTGCTTTCATTCCTTCTTGTAATGGGGAAGTATTTAAATGGTTTATTTTCCCAGGGAGGGTTGTTGTGTTTTGCTTTTTTTTTTTTCCCCAGTTAGATTATTCTTGACATTTCTTTTAATAGCCTTGTAGCCTATTTTCTTAGAAATGGGTTAGAACATGTGTGTCACTGGATGTTTGTTTTTAAGCATTGGCAGCTGTGTGTGAGTTGGAGATAGATGTGTTTGTGCAGTGAAGAGCTGCTATGTCCATTTGGGGAAAATACTACACAGTTCCAGCAGGAGCTTGAGTTTACCAATGGTAACTGGTGTAATTTAATACAAACCTTGTTATCTTTTTTATTTGCTTAGCAATGTTGTGCATATGAGCATGCTCACCTCCCCGAACTAGTCAGGACTAACATTGTTTTGAAACTGCAATCTCTTCAAATAGGCTGGCTGCCAGCCCAGCTTTGCAGGGCTGCGGCAGTCACTGGAAAAAGGGTTGTCTGCTTTTTTATGTGTCTTGTGAGCTGAGATTTTCTTCCCCTCAAGGGAAAGGGCTTTGTCTTCAGAGCTCTCAGGTTCCCAGCTTACTATGCTGTAGTTGTCTTGCAGCTTCCCTTCTTCCTAGGTCTTGCCATTTTCTTTTTTTTTCGGTATACAGTTATTCTCCATTCATTGTAGGATGGATTGTGTTGAGCATTAGCAGCCTCTTTCTCTGCCAAAGTGACACATCCTGTAGATCTGCAGCAGAGTACTGAACTGTCACTGTAATGTTGACTCTTGTAAGGCTATTCTTGAAGCAGAGCAGCTTCCCCCTTGGCGTTCAGCCATCAGAATCCATTACAGCACGCATTTTCTACCCAAAACATAGCTCTGTACCTACAGAGTTGTCCTTACAACCATCTCCCAGAAGACACAGAGGGCATGGTTATACCTTCCTGTATAGAAACTCGCACTGCTGGGTTTATCTTCAAAGTGTCTGAAAACCATGTAACCAAGCTTTTGTTGTTTCAGCCCCTGCCTCAAAACCTCTAATGCAATTTGGGAAGTGGAATGCCTCAGCTGATAGGGTGACGTGAAAATAACAGCATACAAGGTCTTTTCCCAGATGTGTGTCTTAAAAGAAGAATTAGGTATGTGTGCACTGACTGAGGCTACCACAGGGCTCCTCTGATGAGCCAGACAAACATCTCTGTCTCCACGTGTTTGCCACAGGGCAGCCCAGCCCCGTGCTGCCACCCCTGACTGGAAGGCTCTGCAGGAATCCAGTTCTTCTCCCTGGGAATGGACTTGCCTAACTCCATGAGAAGAAACATGGGATATTACATGTAATTTCAAGTTTCTGACAGCAAACCCACTCTCTTTCAGCCATTCAGAGGACTGTAGGGTGAACAGCAGAAGGGAGCAGTTAGACATGTGAATGGGAGGGGGAGGATGCTAACCAAAAGTCTGTCTGGCCAGTACAGTCTATGACTGGTTGGACTGGCTGAGCTACTTGGGGCTAGGTAGGTTCAAGATTCCAAGGTCTGACTGCAATGAACCATGCTGGTATAAGACTGCGTTGCTGAGAGTGGACGCAGCTACCCTGAAGTGTCCTCTCTCCCCCTTCACTGACACAGCCACACAACCCTGCCTATTGCCGGGTTGAGGCTGCATTCTCCTCGCTGCTGTGTGCCTTGCCTTCCCGAAGCGTCCTTGTAAGGTTTTTTGGAGGCGGTGGGTGCAGGGGTGGAGGTGAGGAAGGTCAAGCTTCTTAGGTTTCAGCTGATTTGGCATCCGCTCACAGCCCTCCCCGCCCTCCCCCTTCCCTCTAGCCCTGCTCGGCCATATGCACTCGCTGCTGCCTTTATGACCCTTTGCAAAGAAACCTGTAAGATGTGAACTGCTGCCAATAGCAATTTATTTTCAGGAAAACGCCCCCTTCCTACACGATCATCTTTAACAGTGAGAAGACTCTGGTTTTCTGCCGTCCCCAAAGACCCTATAATGGAGAGCTGCGCCTGTCTCTCTGGCTGGTACTGCTCTCCCGGCAGTACTGGGTGTGCCAGGCCACCCGTTCGCTCGAGTCTGCTTCACTGGGGTATCTTTCTCTTTTTTTTTTTTTTTTCTGTGGCCAGCGCAAAGGCCCTTTACTTTGTTTAGGGAGTGGAGGCTGAGCCTGGCAACTCCACCGCAGCGTGGAGCGGCTTGGCACTGCTGCAGCATGGCTGCTTAGGAAGGGACTGAACCGAACTGAATCAAACCGGGCTGGGCTGGGGAGGGTCGCCAGGGCATGCAGTTGCTGCTGGGTTGGGCCGACCTAGACAGCCATGTGATTGCCTGCCTGCCCTCCTGCCTACCCGCCTCTGCGCAGGGGTTGGGAATAGGGACATGAAACATGTCTGTGCAGCTTCAAGGAGCCGAGCAGAATTCCCCACTGTCATCATCCTCCTCCCCTCCCTCCCTGCAGGCTGCCAGAGGGGAGGGCTGATTACAGCTCCGCTATTGTTCAAGTAACCTACAAATGGATTTGCATGGAGGCAGGTTGGGAGGGGCAGAGGGTGGGATTTATTAGCAGCAGCTAAATTCGTCGGGATTACTATTAGACTGAGAGCTTCTCAATGGGAATGATCCCTGGGTGAGCGATGGGGTGGAGGGGAGGGACTGGAAAGCTCCTTTTCTGCAAATAGGTGAAGGGGTGGCTGACTCCAGCCGAGTAGGAGAGGCAGGCAGGGTGCAGCTGGCTGAGGACGGCGCTTCACCTCGGTTTAAACTGTAACCCTCTATTCCAAGCACGCAGCTCCTGGCAGCGCCGCTCATACCAAAGCCTTGACTCAGGGTTATCTGCATGCTGGGTAATAAGCAGCGTCACCAGAGGAATGTGCAGAGAAAGCAGCCATGCTGCTGCAAGCCTCCGCTCGCTCCTCAGGCAGACCACTGATTTAGCAGCCTGCTTCTGCTTCTGGGCTGCCAAAATGGCGAGGCGTAGGGGGCTTCTCCAGGGGGGACAGCCCCGAGTCGGTTTGAAGCCAAAACAGTGTTTTGCTCTTCTTTAAGCAAGTGCTTTTTATGTAAAGCTGACTGGGACTTTGCTAACCGTATTTGAGAATTGCGCTTAGGAAAGGGTGAAGCTACTCCTCAAGTTACCACATTAGTTTATCCATTTTCCAGATGGGTAATCATAAGTGTTTGAGCCAGGGTCACACAGCAAATGCCTGTCGGAACAAGGGAAACCATAGCCATTGCTTACTGCCCCAAATGCTAGTCTCCCTTCCTCTGGAATAAAAACATGTTACAACAATTGTGCAGCTGAACTGAAAAGCGCTTGTGTGACACAGGTGTTTGGGAACAGCAACCTTCAGTGCCAGGCCAGTTGCCTGTAGTGTGCATGCGTCCTTCACTCTGATAGCTCCAAGGCTGGAGGCTGTTGGTGTTCTTGCTGATGCAACATACGGAGGGCTGGGGTGAAGGAGAGTGCATACCTGTGTGTCAGAGGTAGGAGCTCCCCTTTGGCTATGATGGAAAGCACACCCCATCCAAATCAAAGACGGAACGGGGTTGCTGTGAATTGCTGTATTCCGGATTATCTAAGGCAATCTTACTCTTCACTGCACACATCATGGCAACAAGAGACAAGATCATAGTGTAGCTCAGGTTTTCATTTGAACATGTCCAGGCTGGCACACTGTTGGAGTAAGGACAATACACTTTTGTAGGTTTGATGTATGTAAGAGCTAGGGGCAAAATTAGGGAGGGAGTGGGAAGCCTGAAGATCTGGTCTGCTACTAGAAAATATAGGCCACTGACTTGTAGGTGTTGGAAGTTTATTTGATCTAACTTGATATGCTAGACATTTTCTCTTAGAACTTTCTCAGTGTCTATAATTGATTTCTGTAAAATAAAAAGACAAAGTGTAAAACATCCGAGATTAAAACAACTGAAAGAGCTCTTGTCTTCCTGCAGCAGTAAATTTCGGAGTATTTTTTATTACTTGCTCAAGTATTGTTGATATTCTTGACTCCCTGTTACATGTAAAGATAATTCCTCCCTGAAGAATTCAGACTGCTTTGATAAGAAGGGCCAGTTGGCACATTTATTGTATCGCATCTCCTGCAATGAAAGATTATGCTGTGTATCTTATCAAAAAGATGCAGACTTTCAAGAGCTGTACCTTGCTAAGTGTATTATACTCATTTTTGACAAACATTTGCTGTGGTTTTGAGTGGTTCTCTGACTCCAACCCCCAGCTCTTCATCCTCCCTTCCAGCAGTCAACTTTTCTGTTCATCCAGCTATACTCATTCAGCTGTGCTCATTGCACCATTTCTGCTGGAGGGGAGGCAGCAAGAGGTGCAGGCATCAAGGACAGTATCAGTTGTGTGATCTGTGGATATCTAGTAACATTGTGCTAACAAGGACCCGTGGCCTAAGACAGATTGATTAGTCAGCAGCCTTGATAGAATGTCTACTGGCTTGTGTGACAGTTAAATAGCAGTAAGCAATGAAGAAATTCTCATGCTCTTTTGTACCTGTCTTTCCTCATGCTAGAACTGCTGACAGCATTTCTTGAGAACTGCGCTGCACATGCTTAATACAAAGAGCAGCTCCTTTCAGGTTTTTGCGTGATTAGTTGCAGGTCTCTGCATAGATCTTCCATGTTCTGATGGCTGGATTTTTACAGTACATATTTTGTACAAGTTACAGCTTGAAGCTTCCTCCCTGCAGAAGGTTCTGTCATTTGAAGGAACTCCACCCTGCTCTCCCTTGAAGATGTGCAATCCTAGGCTGTGTTTGAGCATGCCTGGGAAGGCAGGTGCAGCCTGGCTGGATCCTCAACATTGCCTGCAAATAAACACTGTTTAAACAAAGTGCACTAAAAAGAGCATTCAAGATTCAGGTAATAATCAGGACAAGTTTTGCTCTGTAGTCTCCATTCTGTGCTTTTCCCATCCCCTCTCCCTCTGAGTTGTAACCCAGAATATATGACACGATCAGGTTGCTGTGGAAATCATTTACAACATAAACTGTATAACAATAAAAGTTCTTAATAGCACCTTTGTTGAAAACAATAACATCAGGATAAAGTCACTTTTAAAACCCCCAGACTTCCTTTCTGTTGTTGTAAATTTATTGGAGGACTTATGAAAAATTTAAGATTTATTTTCTAATATTTTAAGGAAAATAATGCTTCCAGCATAGAATGTGTAAATACAGTTGTATTCTTCATCATTTGACCAGCACATGCATAGCTGTCAGACATGTCCTCCAGCTCAGAAAAGATGGAAGATGCTTAAAGCCCGTAAAATTCTTCAAGCATTAGAAGCAAGGGACCAGATTAGAGCAAGGTTATTTCTCTACTTGAAGCAGGACCTTCATGCTCATGTCTCCATCTGAGTCTATGGGAACTGTAGGCTATCACCTGCTCCAAGCCATTTCCTCCTCAGATGAGCTTTGTAGAGTTGCCTGAGAGTCATCATATTTATATTACTTGCTGCAAGCATTTAAGGCATCAGTCCTTGGCAGCACACACATCCTTACTCTCAGGGTCTTGTCAAAACTAAGTTCTAGAGTTTGATGGGGACCCATCCCATTACCACGCAGACTTCTCAATGATGTTCTGTTTCAGGGTTGTAGAGTCTGTGTACTGATACACCAACTTTTTTGATGCCTAAAGATGTCTGAGTCTGAATAGCTCTTTTACTAAGCTTCTTAAGCCTTTCTGGTTGTTGTTCCCTAAGGAATCCTGACAATGTAGTTACCAGACTTCTTTTGGTTTTTCATTTGTTTCACAGTGGAGTTCCCACACGATTTAAGACCATTTGGTCTCAATTCAACTTTACACCACTCACTTAGTACGCAGGAGTTTCTCTAACTGCTCTGTTGAGCAGCTCCATGTCTCAAATGGCACAAATATCTGCATATGATGGGCACATACCTGTATATGCTCCAGAGAACAATCCCTTCCCTTGTGCAAGTTTGCATGTCAGCTGTGTATTGTTGGAGTATCCCTGGTCTCTGGAGGACATTCTGTAAGCTGGTGTAGGACTAATAATTCTTCTCTACCTCTAGTAGCAAAATGCTATTGTCTAACATGAATTCATTCCCTCCACGCCACTTCCTCCATCATGTTGCTCATGGAGGAAGTCTTGGGGTGGCAATCCATTTAAGCTCTAGCAGCACACCCTGTGGAAGTCATTCCAAGGTTGTTTTCATCTCTGAACACACAGGTAGTGATGTTCCCTGGGTGTAAATGAGCACATTCCCCACGAATGTAATGCAGGCCAGATGCCATGAGAGTATGCTTCTGGAACCAGTCTCAGCCTGGCCAGAGCAGGAGCCAAATAGCTCAAGATTGCCTATGCTGCATGGCCCTCCTTTGTTGAGGGGAGGTTTCCTGAAGCTACTCGATTTTAACCCTCTACAGCAGCAGCATTAGGCATCCAGAGATCCGGGTGTGCATGTGTGTTTTAACTCCCTCAGCCCTGAGCTAAGCTGGCCCAAACCACCTTCTGCCAGTCCAGCAGTAGTCCCCAGGCCCCATGTCAGCGTACCCTGCAGCAGTCTCTCCTACTGAAGTGCAAGCTGCAGTTCATGTTGCTTTTGTTGCCTCTGCAGGAGGAGTGCCTGGTCTGCTACTGGTTTTTCACCAGCAGATAAATGACACTGTTGTCTTTCCCCCTCACAGCACAAAGAGTCCGTTGAGATATACCTACCTATAGGTTTTGCCAATATCTTTTATGTAGTTGCTCTGTTTTTCTCTTAGTGATACTGTCCATTTGTCTGTCAAAGTGCTTCATGGTGCACAAATTTCTGGTATACTTTCCCCAAGGATTTCTCTGTCTCAGGGTCCCAAGTCCATTCAGTCAGCAGTTTGTCCCCCTTTGAGCATATCTGCTTGCTGCAGCAAGGCAAACCACACAAATTCATCCATTAAATTTGCTCCCACTACCAAGTCCTGTCTGTAATTCCTCTGGCTCCTTCTCTGCTGGGCTTGATGATTTTACATAGCTGGTTTGCTCCAGGATCACGGGTCCTCAGGAGAGGCATGTTACATTTAGTGATTTGTTTGCAGCAAAGTTATTTGTGGTACAAGCATAGCAACTCCTACAAAACACTTTTTTTTTCTTTTTGGGAATTTGTGAGGTTAAATTAGATTTGTGTGACAAATATGAATGATGAAAGGCCATGAGTCATTGTTCACTTGAAAGTGTGATAGATGTCAGGATTAGAATGAAGTACACCTTACTTGGGACAGAAGAACTACTGTTGTTTTTTACCTTCAGAGCTTGAAATATGTATCACAGAGTTCACAGAATATTCTGAGTTGGAAGGGACTCACAAGGATCTTCAAGTCCAGCTCTTAAGTGAATGGCCCATACAGGGATCAAAACCTCAGGGTTATTAGCACTGTACTCTAACCAACTGAGCTGTCACTTACAGATACACTTACATTCTTGGCCTGCAGGACTTTCCTGTGCCTCTTACAAATTCCCGAGCTTACAGAGGTGGTGCTGAATTGCCTCTGTATATATTTCCTTCTAGAAATGAAATTGCTGAGTGTTGAAAGGGAGGGTTGCTGTCAGGAAAGATCAAGAATTGGAAATGTACCTCTTTTGGGATGTGTGTCAAGGAGATCTGGAGATCCTTAACCTGAAATAGAGGATGAAGTAAGAACAAGTGCCAGTGGCAAAGGCAAGAAAGGAAAATTATACAAACTCTATCCTTCAGCAGGTGGGGATGAAAAGGAAAGGGAGACATGCAGAGTTTTCTAGGTTTAAATGCTTGAGAGATGCTCTGAAGCTGTTGTGATCGACAGACACATAAAAGCCAAATGATTGCATAGTTATGAGCAGCAAAACTTTGCAGAGCAGCAGAGGCACTGGAAATAAAATTAATTATAGTTGACCAATAGGTTGTGAGGTGGAGAGTCCCTCATTGCCAATTTGTCAATGAATAAGAAACAAAGAAGTTCCCGAAATGAGAGGCAATAGAAAATGAGAAGCAAGGTTGTCGCAAGATGATGGTTCTTAAATGTGGATCTTGTCAGATACCTTGGTGGTTGTTATTGTTATATTCTTGTATCAACCAAAGATGTGCAACACAGTTTTTAGACGACAAAGACATGGTTGTCTTAGAAATGCTTATGATTTAAATCTAAAGGAGAAGAACCAAGAGGGGATGTTGAAATGTTTGAAGGTGCTATTTGAGCATAAAAAAATCAAACCATTGTGACTTGGCACACTGCAGATAGGTGGATGATGCAGACAGTAGCAGGTTTTATTTATGTCATATGCAGTCGTGCATGATGTGAGGAAATAATTTTCCAAAGTGTATTGCCTAGTTTTATTAAAGATATCAGGGTGTTTGTGGGGAAGTTCTGATTGCCAGTGGATAACTTATTGGAAGCTCATGTCTGTAAAATGGGCATCTGATCAGAAAGAGAATGCCAAGATGCATGAGGATTGAAATGCTGGAGCTATGTGGAGCTTCGTATTGCCATGACAGGAACCAAGGTCTGCCCTTACCTGAAAGAGTATTGGAAACCCCATCTGAAAAATTATAATGAACCACTTAAAGGGGTTTGGAGATAAGCCCATGAGAACAGTTAGAGACATGCAAAAATGTCTCTGCACCACAGAAGAAGTGCAGTTATTGTTTATTCTACAGCTAAAGCTTCTTAGTATGCATAAGACTTTGTAGACAAATAGGACAGGTCTGTGCCTGAGGACTTTGCGTTCTGAGCAAGACAGAGCACAGCAAAAGGAAGCAAACCAAAATAAATGTGTTGGTACATGTACAGAGCAGGGAGGCAGTAGGAGGCAGAAAGAGCCATGGGAGAGGAGAGGTCAGGGTCAAAGGTATCACCAGAGCCCTCCCAGGGTATGCACTTACCTTCCAGTAAGGCAGGCCCCTCTAGTGTTGCTATGGTGAGGAAAAGCTTCTTGTTTCATCTATGAGGTGTGACCTGTCTGCTTACAACTGCAGTACTGTAGGAAATACCCTCCAGACTCCACAAATGGTTTGCACTGGCTTCTTTTTCTACATATTCAGATGCTTTTACAGCAGCTCCATATTTATGTGTGTGGAAAAGCAGCTGCATTGCACAAACAGCAAAAAAAATTCAGTTTGAATTCAAAAGCAAATTTTGGGGGACTTTTGTTGCTATGCTTTAATATTCATGAACTCAAGATTTCATTTCATACAAATAAATTTTAAGTTGAATTCTAAACATAAGAAAGGTAGTATTGCACATTTGATTATAAACTTCATGCTAGGTTACCAAACATGATACAAAATCGGTATCATTTCAGATGTGTAATTAGCCAGCATATCAGTAGACCTAGAAATGTTCATCAAGTAATCATTTTGAGTGATGAAAATCTTGAGTATTTTCTAATCCAGTTGCAGCTAATTTCAGAAGAGAAGAAAATAATATTAATAGAATATGTTTTTTTGTTGCATATTACTTGCTCAGTTCTAGCATTATGTATGCAAATCAGGTAATTTTGTTCCTAATTGCCTGATTTGCATGCATAAATGTAGGTTGCACATGTGCAAATGATTTCATTCAAATTTAGTATATGCCTAATATGTAAAGTGGCTGAAAACTTGAATCTATGTATGTGAATAACTCAGAATTTTCACTTATATAAAAACCAAAATTTGCCACCACCTTTGGAGGTCAGACACAGCAGATGCCTTCTTTGGATGATTTTCAGGTGCAGTAACCCTGGAGTTGTAAATTTTTCTAGACAAATGAGGAATTATGTGAATGCCCAGCGAGAGAAGTAAATAAAAAGGTTCCTGTTGCTTTAAATGCCATTAAGAAAATCACAGAAAAACGTGACACTTGCCAAGTGGAAGAAGACAGAATCACTCAAAAGAAAATGTGGCTTTCAAAGTCTTAGATGTTTATCAGACAATGAAACTTAAGATGAAAAGTGTGAAAATACAGTACTAAAAGCTGAGTCCATTAAAAACTCTTTCAGGTAATATCATGGCTATGAAGGGAATTAAGCTGACAGTTCTTGTGAATGAAGTTCTGTGACTTTAGAAGAAGGAGATCCATGGGCAAAAGATAGAAAAGCCTCATTTGTTCTGCCATGCCATGCATTTCACCTCTGATCTGGAAGATAAAGAAAATCCAGACTTGGAAGATTAGCAGAAAAAAAAAAAAAAAAACAAACCCAGGCTCAAGAGCCTGTTTTGTTATGAGTCTTTCTGAGGAGCTCCCAGTACTGGGATCGAGTGTGTTGTCACCAGCAGTTTTCATAATGATGTGGAAGAGCAGGAAGTGTCCCTGAGGAAGGGAACTAAAATTACCAACAGCATTTTTACTGTGGCATCAGCTGTAGTCTAATAAACAGTGGTAGGCTGTTTTCTCCCTATTACTCAGAGCTCCTCTGCAAGCTTAATTTGCATACACATGGGTGACAACTACTGCTAAAATAAGCATGTAGAAAAATTGGAAGCAATTTAGAGGCACATATGGAGTCACAGTTCCAAATTCTCATTCACACTAGTAAGAAGTGCAAGCAGGGTCAAAACAGGTATGATATATGCTTCTTCCAATGTTCTTTCATGCTGGCAAGAACTCTAAAAAATTATGGGTGTAAATTAGAATTTGGCACAGAATTCTTTTCTGTCCTTCTAAGGGCCGGTCTGTCCTAGCCCTGCTGACATGAGTATGGTATAGATGATTCTGACCAGTGTAGCTTTGCTAATAAGAATTTCAATGTGTCGATGTGTTTATAATAGCAAAGACTTTCTTGGAAGAGGTTATTTTACTTGAGAGAAGGAGACAAGATGGAGTACATCTTACTTTCTGTAGGAATACACAGCAGCAGGCATGGAGGGGAAGGTAAGGAGGGTTGCCAAGCACTTTTGCATGGTATGTCTGGAAGCTTGTGCTCTGGGTGGGAAGCCGTGTGAGAGCTGGGGCCACGGCTCTTTTAGTCTCCTCACCTAGTGAGCCTGTCCCATGCACACAAGCGTGGCTCACCTGTAAAAGCATATTTGTGGTGCTTTCACAGGTTACCTACCCCAGAGAAGTGCTCCCTAATGCAAACTTGACTTTAAGTTCAATATTTTTGCTCCCAGGCATACAAAATGGTTTTGATTTAAATGAGAATCAAACTCACCTATTTCCTCCTGTTCTATCAGTGGGAGAGAAAGCACTGCTTGACTAGCTGTCTTACTCCTTTGTTTATATGATAACCTCATCAGAGCAGCACATGCAGTGGTATGTACAAAAAAAAATAAACCCAAACCCTGGGCTGTATTCCCAGTTCACTCTCTGAGTGTTTAGCTAAAGCAGAACTTCTGTTGAAGAGGTGCTCTGTTGTTTGACTAAAGACTGTTATTTCTACTTATTATCATTTCGTCACAGAGTAAAAAGACACTTTCTATTTTCCAATTTTTTAGTATGAGTGAAAATCACTCCAAGATAGCCTTGGAGATTGGAGGGTTCTTGTTCTTTCACAGAATGGCTATAGCTTGGGTAGTATTAACTTCCTTCTCTCAACAGCTTCTTGCTCCTCCCCAGTTTAGTGTTCAGGACCGATTCCATTCTTGATCTCTATTCTGAGTCTCACTTTGTGTTTTTTCTGCAATTGAGGCAATTGCTGCCTGTTGCAATGCAGGATTTGGGGGTGGGCAGCAGTCCTGTGAAACTGAGCTGAAACTGCAGCTCTGTCTCAGCAGCACAGAGCATACAGAACAGTTACCACAGTTCAATGGCCACCAGCCCAGGCAGTGGGAAGGGAAGGGAAGGGAAAGGGAGTCAGCACATCACATGCCTGGTTGCCTGAACCATCTTTTTATGCGAAACAAGGCTCCCATGAAAGGCATGACGCTGTAAATGCACTAGGACAGGACAAACTCATACCAGAATCCCAGAAGGGGAAGAGCATTTGCACTTGCACTGTTCATCATTTTGTTGTTGCCTGGGAGATTACTGTAGTTTCTTGACTCAGATCTTGTGTTGCCTCATAGTACAGTTTTACAAAGAGATACAGCTTTTTCCTGGTTGCCTTTTCCCCCTCTTTTTTGTAATCCCTGCTTGGCAGCTAAAGTGGTCTAACATTTTATGTAACTGGTAGCAGAAATGATTGCCAAGGAGTGAATTGTTTTCTGAGAACATCCCTCCCCTTAGGTTAAATATAGGTTGCAGCATCCCAGTATAATGAAAAGATTGGAAAGCATTTACACGCTGGAGTATTTTCTGCTTTGTAGTAACAGAGTAAGACATTCACAATTGTGAATATATCATACCTGCAAAAACAAGTTTGCTCGGCCTCCATCTTTACTGTATTTAGTCCATACACTAAAATGTTTCACATTTAAACCAAATTCTCTAGCCCTTGTGTTTATTACCTTGTGATGTGCTGTTGCCTATAGCATACTGGTTTATTATCTTACCATGTGTATTGTGGCACTCACATTGGTTTTATACTGAAAAATTGCATAGGATGCTGGACCAAGAATGTCCAATCTTTTTGGTTATAAAAAATGAAAGCAAATCTGGAGAGGTTTTACTGCTACAAAAATTAGATCTTTATTGTGTTGTTGTTGCCAAAGATATTTGATTTCAAACACATTTACAGTTGCCATAAGCTCTGCTTTGTAACCTGAAATCATCTGTATCAGTATGATTAAAATCTTTAAATTAAGAAAATGGTTAAAATTCAAACTGGAAAATAAAGCCTGAGAAATATTTAGCCTTGCTACTTCTAACACCATCTCCATATCTTTTCTACATATACACATGTATCCACATGCATTCCCAATCTTGCATATACATTTACAAACTCACACATTCACTAGCTCAGACACACATTTACAGGCGCTCTCACACACAGAATGTGTTCTGCAGTATAGCTGGTACACAGGGTATTTTTGAAGACAGAACAAGATGACTGTAAATTGACACTTCCACCCACTAATGAAAAAAAGCCAAGAAAACCTCAGCAGAGAATGAGTTTTATAATTAATGCTGAACAATTTTCATTGACAAAGCAAAAAGAAGCAAGTGGATGGCTGATTTAAATGTTGAATGATTAATGCTCAGAGAGGCGGCTGAGGAAAAAGACAAATTCAGGAGCAACTATGGAAATTTATGTATGAGAGAGTCAGCACCATATTCTGATCTCAGTTACACAGTTGTAAATCTGTTATCTTAATGGAAGTATTCAGCTTTTATATTTGCATAGCATAAGTGAAAATAGAATTTAACCCAGAATGCGTTTTCGATTGTGTATTTGCATGACTGAAAGGGGAGAGATGCGTATGTTTGCATGTGATAAACGGCAAATACATGAGACTTTTTGTATCTCTTAGTAAGAAATGTAGAGAATGAATATGTGTGTGATTGTGTACGTGTGTACCAGTTGTGGGGCTGTCTGACAGTGAGTGGGAGGGTGAGAACGTGTTTGTTCCTAGACTCTGTGGTTGAGTGAAAATGGCTCCTAGAAATGCCATTTCAGATTAGAGAGCAACGGCTGGAGAGGTGGATATTTCATTATCTTCTTCTTTGTGTGGTGTTTTGGAGTTGGTAATGTGAAAGCAGAGCTATATATAATCCGGTCACACATGTGGTGTCTTGGAGATTTATAGTGCCTGCTAATGCCAGACTCTTTGGGGTGTTTCACTGTGCTAAGCAAAATGCCTCAAAGACCAAGGCAATACAGACCCCTCCTGACTTTTCTTATGTACCAGCAAAGAAGAAATTCTCCTTCTTACAAGATGCCCAGTTTTATTCCTAAATTTGTATGTGATACCTGTCACAATGTAGAGTGAATGCTGTCTCTTGTCCTTGCCTTGTGAAGTGGGGCAAATCCCCACCTGCCTTGTGTGTGTGTGTGTGCTGGGAGAGGAGGGTGTGGAGGTCATAGGCAGTCGTTTGCTGTGTGCAAGCATCTGAGATGCAGAGGCTATATTTTTAGCTGCTCCAGATTCTCTCCTGGCTGGGAAATGATGCTGAGGAGTTTATTGCCGTAAGGATGTGCCTAGAATACCAGGCAGCCTCAGAAATTTACTGTGCCGCAGAGCCCTGACTCAGTGCTGCTCTGTGACTTTCCTGCATTGCTTCTGTGATGGAAAGAGAAGAAATGGTTCCTTGTGTTCCCGGCTGCTGCTGGCGCTGCAGGGACAGCTGCTGTGATTTACTGAGAAGCCCTGTTGCAGCTCTGCGATTGTCTAAACTGTAGTTTGGTTGGTGAAGCTGCTCTCAGATTTCTTCACAAATATTACTCTACATTTTTGCCTGAATAGTAGGAGTAATCACATTCTGCCTTTGATTTGTGAATTTCCCAAACATGTCTATAATGTCTCTGCAAGTATTTTTTTTTTTTTTTGCAGCTGTGCACACTAAATGTTTCCAAAATATTAGGGACTTTTCACAGGTAGTTTCTCTGTAGGGCATTTCAGGGGAGAACGGCAAGACATGGCCATGGGTGGATTTCTGTACACCTGGCTGTGAGGGAGGTGGACAGCCAGCCAGACAGGTGAGAATTTGCTAGGGATACTCCCCGTGGTGAATCCTGTAAGAAAAGAAATAATGTTCATGGTCTTTCTGTCCCACTGGTGAGGGTGCACCTGCAGGTTTGAAATGGTGGAATCAACCTGAAAACCCACTTTAATTGTGAGATCCAGTATATTTACCAAGTTAAATTTTATATATGAAAGATCTTCAACTGACTTCTTGAAAATCTAGATTCTGAGGAGCCCAACTTGTCCCTTACAAGTCCAGTGAAACAGCATAAATGCTTGATGAAGAAAAACGTACCATCAGATTTTTTTAGAAACAAGAAACAAGTATGAGAGACCCCAAAGAGCCTGAGCAGGATGCTCCTAAGTCCATCTGCTTGAGAAACACGGTAAGACCCCGTGTATTCGCTTGGGGTGGGGCTGTATTGTATTCCGCAAGAAGTGGGCTTTCCTCCATTTTCCAACCTAAACGATTCTGTGAATCTACGATCGCTGCCCGAAGGAGACTGGAAATAAGGAGCTGACACCCGTTTGCTCTTGCTGGATCCCGAGCTCTGCTGGAGGCTCCCTGCTGCCCTCTTGTTGCTGGAAATGACACTGGAAATACGCGCACTGTTTTCGCATAGAGATGGGAGCTTGACTAATATCCTCACATTTGGGGGAAAATCGTAGACCTCACATAGGAATGTCTGGCTCATTGCTGTGGCATCCGGAATGACAAATGCGGCAATCGCGGCTATAGTGCCTAGCGCTTGTCTGAACTGCCGCGTGCTCAGAAGCACAAACACGACTGAGGGGCAAGATCGAGAGAGGATTGTAGGCAGAGGCAATACATTTTTTCAGTTTTTTAGGCTTGCAAAATACAGATGAGCTTTCAGCCATACAAGCTCTCCCATCGTGCTTACTTTTCCCACATGCTTACTTTTCTAATGTGCTTAGGGCATCACGACTACTGCTTTAGTAAATGATAGAGACTGAGACTAAAGTGATGAGTGTTTTCGAAGCAGCCGCCCTGAATGCCACACACACAAGTCTTGAAGCTGCTCTGTATGGGTATGGGAGATTCTGTATTTTAATTTAGTATTATTAATTCTTTACTTTCCTTAGATCACTAGTACTCTGACATTGTTGTCAGCCTCATTGTATTCATGAAATTTATTTGAAATAATTTTTGTGGCTTGCAGCTCAGTTCCTGCTTGGTTTGCTGGTTGGTTTCTCTTCTGAAAAAAAAAAAAAATCTAATTGGATTCTAAATTGCTCCTTGTTTGCAAAGACCAGTGGCTATGAATGGGATACAGAGAACGAACTCTACTCTGTCCAGTCATGAATGGTAGCCAGGTCAGGGCTGAGCTGCATTGGCAGGAGGCAGTGATGTGGGAAGGTTGCCCTGCTGTTATCTATTCTGTAGACAAGCAGCGGATTTAATTCTCAGAGGATCTCAAGCCTATAATAAAATCTCAATGGGAACAAAAAACCCTGACCCAGAAGGCAGTGGCATGTTCTACTTGTCCTCCATAGTCGTGGATGTAAGTGTGGCTGTGCATCAAGGGAGCTGTGTGACAATTTTGTGGAGCCTGTGTATCAGAAGAAACCCATCCCCCCGTGTTCTGCTGGAGTCACTGTGAGGTATATATTTATATTGCTAGTGAAAAACAGAAGGAAAAATGAGAGTGTCTCTAACACATGTAATCTGCAGAAAAATACGCATTTGCATGTTGGTTTTAAGCAAGGAATCTTTGCTGCTAAGAGAATAGCAGTGTGCATGCCTTTTTCCTTTTGCTTGCTGTTTTCCATGTTCCATGAACATGTACTGAAAACCTGGCATTTTTCTCGAGTTGGCAGTGCTGGATGACCTCATGCACCTATTTGTCATCTCAGCAGTTTCAGCTTCAGTGTTCTTCCTTAGATTCATTAAGAAAATATTTAGCATCCGAAGAAAGGAAGCACCCTGTGGCCTGCTGTGCTCCCTACAGCCAGGCCAATAAAAACAGAGCTCCAGAGCACTTTCTGAGGGTGCAAGGGTGACTCCAGGGCACTTCTGTTCCCTTGGAAACAGGAGAAATGGGTCACATCTACAGAAAGTGACCCAACCCTAGTCGTGATGACCTTCTGCATTTGAGGATGTTTAATAGGATCTTTGCAAGATGATTCACTTTAAAAAAATCTTGTTTTCTAATAAATCATGCGGTTTAGACTGAGAGGCTGAGATGAAAATCTGCATTCCCTTTCTTTTGGGGTTCATTGGGGTTTTCCCCTACAAGTCTCTTTTTAGTCATATGTGCACAAGCTTGTTATCAGAAAAGCTGCTGGGGACGCCGGAACCTTTTTGTTCTAATGTAGTATGTGCCTGATTTTTCATTGAAGAAAACAAAATGGAAGCTATTATCTGAAGGCAGCTTTCATCGTAGCAGCGAGGCAGGGAGCAGCTCAAGTATAATAAGACAAGATGTGAGACAAATGTTGCCTCCTCCGAGCCAGCATCTGACCTCGACAGTGGGTGCCTTCCACTAAGCTGGCTGTTTACAGCCCCGACTCCGGCATCCATCTTGAGGTTTGTGGGACGTTGTTTTTGTTCCCATCCCTCCGTCTGATCAGGCACGAGCAACATATATTCCTCTGTCTTCAACCCCGACCCTGACGTATGCTGACATCTTGATTTCCTCCCCTCCTCCACCTCTCCCAGCCCGGCGAGGAAGCTGGGAGAACAATTTACAGAGAACGAGCAGGCCTGGAGCCAGGGAGTCACCCTGCTGCTGTGGGAGGAAAGCTACATTTGGGAAGTGAGATTTTTCCTCTGTTGCCGAGGCCTGGGTGTGCAGCGCCATCTCCACTTGACCCTGCAAAGCAAAATAACTCAGTAGTATGAGCTTGCCTTCTTTTTCTCCCCTCTCCTTCCCCTCCCAGGGAAAAAGTCACGAAGTGCAGCATCATGAGCTGATTCAGGCAACGAGTGTTCCAGCCCCAGAAAATGGGGCTGGTAGGAGTGATGGAGGAGGGGTTGCAGACCATGCTGCTGACCTGCTGAATTATGACTTTAATGCAGTCACTTTAATAACTTGCTGTAGCTCCAACCACCAGATGCAATTTATGGCAAAGCAGGCGCCTAGGCATTTTTCTTTCTGTGAAGACTAAGCAGATCTCTGATTANTTTTTCTCCCCTCTCCTTCCCCTCCCAGGGAAAAAGTCACGAAGTGCAGCATCATGAGCTGATTCAGGCCACCCCCTCCCCCCAAACCATTACCTTCCCCCGCTTGCTCTGCTAATGGAAAAATGTTATGTGTCTATGTGCTTTTTCCCTAAGCCCGGTTTTCAGGAAATGGTGGAGAATGAGAAACTAACACAAGCGCACACACATGCTTTTGCAGGAAAGATTGATTTAAGTCCATTTTTAACCATGCAGAAGTCCTCCTGCCAGCAGAATTGCCAGTTCTTTTTCTAAAACCTTACAACCTCAGCCAGATGCAAGGCAAATTCCAGGACTGATTTGTAGGGAAAAAGAAAGACCCCTCCCTCCATCTGACCAAAATCATCTGAAGTTTGAGTGATTTCATTGCACAATACAAAGCCTGCAGCCCTTTAGATCTCCCTGCTGTAAAGAAAGCTTGAATATAAGCGACAAACAAACAAAAAAGATGAACCTGGGAATCATGAATAGGCAAACTGAACTCAACTTTTAATTTTGTATTTAATGTTTGTGTACAATAGATGGGCACGTTGAGAAAGCAATGTACAGATAGGCAACAGATTCCCCGCCAGTTCTCCTATTTTAAAGACCCATTCATTTTCCATCTAAGGGATGAATCCTTCCTCCCACTCTCTTCTGCTCCCTCTTTTTCTGTGATTTGCATGATCATTCGCTACATATATTATGAATTACTGTTTATCTTAGTCCAGCCTGCAAAGCAATTTCCCAAATAAATTTCAATGGATCGATAAATTCAGATTCTGTTTTCTCTTCTAAATTGAGGGAAAGAAAAATAGTAAGATGAAGTAAATGTTTTCTTTTTAGCTAAATGGAACAAAAATCTGAGTTAAACACATATGTCTATTTCTAAATTCTTAGGGCTCTCACAGAAGCCCTGTGATTCAACTGTTTTGTATCTTACTTTTGATTTTCCTTTCCCTTCCTGGAAAAAAAAAAAAGTGTACTTGGAACTGTGGTCCTGAGAAATGGTGTGTACTGCTTTGAACCCACTGAGTGTCCATACAAGGACTAGCAGATAAATCCTTCGTGACTGTTAAATATTTATCAGCAAGGCAAATTCCTCCTAGGTTCCAGCAAGTACAGTTTGGAATGACCTGTCTCTGTGCTTTCAAAAATGAGCAGCAGATTCCTGCAAAATATCCATCTCTTCATTCAGCTAGGGTAATGTTTTCCTCTCAAGCTTTGAGATAGCTTGATTAATATGTAGCATATATGGCAAATTTCTTAGGAAAAAGAAGTAGTAACATATGGGAGCATTCAAGTTCCAGAAAGAAGGGTATAAATTGGACATTTCCATATGGGTTCAGTCTGATGTGTCTATCTGTGTTTACAGTGACCTGCCCTGATTGTACCAAGATTGCATTACTGTCTCCAGTACTGCAAGATACACCTGCAAGCACACACTCAGCCACATGGGTATTTTTTTCAGGTGTGATGAGTTGTCTTTGAGCAACTGAATTTATCTCTGCTTACTACAGAGGCAGCTGAAACCAGATTCCGGACTTTCTGAGGGTTAGAGTTAGGTGAAATGAATCTTTGCTCAAGCATTCAACCACAGCTCCTTGGCTTGTGCCATTAGCTTCCTGAATTCCCAGATGACTTCCCACCACAGCTTAGCCAGGCCTGGAACTGCTTATTTTCTCAGAAGGGATGAGGTGAAATGCAGTTAGCTCAGCGAAGCCAATGGCATTTCAAAATAATATGTGAAAGTATGTATATGTAGTCTTGTTTTTCAAATGTTGTTGTAAATATGCTTAATTCTTAACAGGCTCAAAATGCTCTCTCCAGTTGTGATGATTTTAATAAATCTGTTCAAATGTTTATCAAGCCATAAGGAAATCCGCCCATGCAGTGGTCAGTAAGTCAGTAGTACGTGCACAGAATGAAAGCAGATGCTGTCGTGCGCTCCTGCTGCCGCCGGGGCAGCGCCCAGCCAGGTACTGCTCCAGTGGGAGCACGGCGCCTTCAAGGCCCGGGAGAACCCGCTCTGGCCGTGCCCCGGCCGTGCTGGCTCTGGAGCCGCTGCGTGCTGCCAGCTTGCCCAAGGTGGCTGTGCACACAGAGCTGAGGCACAGGCGAGAAATTCGGAGAGCAGCCACGAAGTTGTGAGGAGGTTATTAATGGTGCTGCATGTGACTGCAGGTACTTGGTGACACCGGAGCTCATTCTGGAGACTACTCTGATTCTGCTATGTTTTTCTTTTTTGAACCTGGCCTTTGATTAAAAATGCCTCGCTTCCAGCTCACATTGCCTTTTAAATGGCTCTGTAAAGCCCTCTCGCGGTTCCCAGCTCACATCAGAAGCAGGGCTGGAAGTGTTTCACTGCAGAATAAACATACGGGCTGTAAATCCTGTGATTCAGAAGATCGCCTGCAGTATTCCTCTCCGCTGTTGCCATAGGTAACCGAGCTCTGCAAAACACCATTTACCCTGGAATGCAAGGAGACACGGAGCTCAGCAAGGGCACTCCGGTTAACCCTTTCCTAGCAAAAAAAAAAAAAAAGTCCCTCTGGTGATCCCAGCCGAAACTCCTCTCTCATGCGTGTAGGTTCACACACAATAAACCCGCACCGCGTACACTGAGGCAAATTACCCGCACAGCGCGGCCCCAGGCATGTGCACATGCAGCCTGCGGGAATGGCGGGTTTCTCTCCGTAGAGCAGAGCCAGGCAGCCACTGGCAGGGTGTTTTCGGGACTGCTGACTCACCGGGGTTGTGTGGCGCTCAGCCTCGGCCGGGAGCCCGCGGGACGGGTTAAACTGGCACCAGATGAAGGAACTGAAAGGCAACTGAAAAAGACTGGCCCGCTCTGCAGTCCAAATCTAAGGTTTGTGGAGGGGTACTTGTCAAATAACTTAAAACAGGACCTTAGAAAGGAAGACTTTGAACTCATACTCACCACAGAACTTTTTGGGTTTTTTTGGTAGGTAGCAGGGGATCCCTAAGGTTTACAAAGTTTTGCCAGTGCTGTCTAATGGCGATTTACCAAGTCAGACGCTGAGTGCAAGTTTAACACTTCCTTTCTGCCTCACACTCCTATGCATAAGTCCAGGCACTTTAAACATCTCCTCATGGTCTTCTACTCCATTGTCTGAGGCACTGAATGAGGACAATCAATAGTTATCTGAAGTCTAGGAGAACAGGGGCAGAAAGTGCCCCCCACTTTTTCCTCCTCTAATTCTGACCTACCTGTGGGCTAATGTGGATCCCAGCAGAAGAAGAGCAGAAGTAAGGTACTATGTCTGAACAGTATTTTTTTGCCACAGCCACAGCAGTAATGCTACCCAGAGAGCAGGTAGCAGCATATGCTCTGCCTTTGCCTTTTTTCCCCACATGAAGCTGAGGATTATGTGTGTGAAAAGTAAATTCATAGCCCTATGTTCAGGCAGGGGTTAATTTATACTGCAGAGAAGCTGCAGTTGAGACTGAAGACTCGTCTCATTTTTCAGTTTCACAAACCCTGATACAAGAGCCTAAATATGTTTTCCTCCAAACCACTGCTGTTCTCTTTCTCATACTCCCTTCTGCAGTTCAATACATGCACAGATACACACCACCAAATTGTTTTTTCTTTTATGACACAGTATTGCTGCAGGGTCATCTACATATAGGTAAAAATGCAAAATTCCTGCTCTGAAGTGTTAACAATGTTGGTTATTTTTACATCAAAAGTCTGATGGGAATACAGAGAAGTCAGGAAATGTGGATAAGGCTGAAATTACATTCATAAAAGATCGTGCAGTGGTTGGGAATCACAGCCCATGCATGGACAAGCCTGTATTGAGACTGCTGTAATCCCTGGGCAGAGCAAGGGGGAGCAAAAGGGAGGTTGGTGTGCTTTGTGGGATTGTCTGGCATTGCTGGGGCAAGGGGAGTTAGTCCTTCTCTGTTATTTGAACAGTTAGAGATGATTTTTAAAGGATTTTTTTAAAATGTTGCCAGAATGAAAAGGAGCAGGCAAGAGAAAATGACCCCAAATCATAAGGGGATTGCTGTCTGTGGAAAAGTTCAAACACAGAATGAAATTGTTTTCCTGCAAAATTCATTTTTTCATGGCTTGTTTTTATGCCACCATGGAGAAGAATGGTGAAGATAATGATATACAAGGAAATGTACTTTTAAAGATTCCCAAGAGCTACTGATTGGGTATTGCTGTTTCACATTCTCCAAATTGCTGTTACATCAGTCTGAATGATGGAGATAAACTGCAAGAGAGCTTAAAAGCTATGGAGCAATGCATGGAAGCACAGTGATATTTATGTGTGTGCTGACTTTTTTGATTTATAGGATTTATTTGCATACTCCCTTGGCATTGCCAGAGCCTCTCTGCAGACCTAACACTTGATCCCCTGTTGTGCTGAGTCCCCTGGGAGCTGTTGACATTGTAGGGTACCTGCTGAGGTGTCAGGGATCAGCTGTGTGGGTGGGAAAATGGGAGCACAAGATCAGAAACAGGAGTGTCTGCACGGCAGAGCAAAGTGGTAGCTGGACTAGTTGAGCCTCAGCCATTTCCTGAAGATCTGAAAACCACTGGAAGCACTGAAAAAGCAGAGGCTGGATCTTGTTCCTTTTCCTGGTTTTATAAGATTGCCTTAAGTCAAGGGTATTTAAATGTCAAGTTTTTATGTAGTTCCTAAATTTACTTAGGTTCGGGTGTTTATAACAGAAGGTTTGTGTCCTTGTGCACTTCTATCTGTGTACTTGAATGATGATAAATGCCAAGGCTTTCTTTTGGGGCTTGTGTTTTTCCGCAGCCGAGGTGACACATTCCTGTTAAGTTTAACCTTCTCCCCCAAGAGTTGATACAATTTATTTCTTTTGGAAGGGAAATATCAGGGCTGTAACAGGCCCAGAGCAATTTTCTTTGAAGGCTGCCTTGGCTGCGACTGCAGATACTGTGACAAAGAGGAGATTGTGGCAGAGCATGCCAGACGGGCGCTCAGGCAGGAAAGGGTTACTGTCTGCACAGCTCTCTGTGTCTGGAGCTCCAGGCAAAACCCAGAGAGAGACAATGATGTCAGCACTACCTCCAGGCCCAGGGCCCCTTGCCTGACAATGTGGGCAATCCAACACATTCCCATCTGCCACAACAAGAGCATTCATGCTCCTATTTCCTGACCTCTTTGGATTAAAGCATGTGGAGTTAAATATACATCCAGCCCCATGCTCATGCACTTGCATTGCACCAGAAATAGACTTATGGGAAACTGGCTGCAGCTTTTGCCACCCGACACTCGGGATCTGTCTCAACGTTGTCATCGAGAAAAGCACATGCTGGTCTGGTTGGGAGATCGTACAGTCATGTACACATAGCTAAAATACAGTTCGCTTTTATGCCTGGAAATGCTGCATGTAATCAGCACACAGCAGAAAGTGGGGGGTGGGGGAAGGGCAGCTTAAATAGAAAATGAAGATTAGTCAGAGGCAGTGATTTCAGCGTTTTAGCCATCTGAAACTTGCTGAGTTTTTCAGTACCACATAAAAAGTTCTGACAGCAGGGACAGACCTTGGCTGAGCTGTGTGTCTGCACTCCATGCTGGTGGAAGAGGGAGAGCATGCGGCAGGATTTGCATGCTGCCATGCCGGGCTGGCAGACACAGGGAGTGCAGCTCTGACAAGGACAGCTTTTTGTTTGCTTTATAGTGAAGCTGGTCTGGTAGTGCAAAATTCTAGTAACTAGAAGCATTTTATTGCTTTTATTCAGGATGTGTGTGGGGGGAGATCTGTTGCATGCACATGGGTATGGTGTTGTTTCTTTCTCATGTCTGTGGGTGCTGTGTATCTGTGGCTTTATGCCCATATGTATCTGTGCATCTCCATATTTATCTGTCATTCTGTGTCCGCATTGCTCAGTCTTTTTCCTTTTAAGTGTCGGAGTTGCATTTATTTTCTGTGCACAGATGAGTTTTCCTGTATTATACAGTAAGGGGAAAAGAAATGTAGGGATAGCTTGCATTTTGTTTATATCTTTGTCAAGAAAGTGCTTCACAGCTGAGAAATATGAATGAAAAAGAAAATGAGACTATTTACTTTCCTTTCTTTCTCTTTTGTCTACAGTCTTCTGTCTTATCTTCCCAGTCATGTATTTTCTTTTCTCTCCCTTTTTCCCCACCACACTGCAAACTTCTTTTCCCATAACAAATGTCTTAAATGTTATCTATCGTGCTTGTACAATCAGTCCCTTTTTATAGCATGTTTCTTGTACAGTAATCCTTTTTTTTTTTTTTTAAACTCGTAGTAGTATTCCTTAACACAGCAAAGTCCTGTAGGCAGTTTGGTTTGGTGTCTCTCCCCTTCATATGGCCTCTGCTTATGGCACTCAGAATCTCAGAGAGCACAACACAGCAAAGCAGAACAAAAATAAACTCCCCAAAATCTGTAGTTGCCCAATGGCTCAAAGGGGTCTTGGAAGAAGGTTTGGCTGATAAAATCCTTAGAGGGTGGTTGGAGGGGTGAGGCCAAATGGTTAATGTAGGATAAAAACTGCAGACCTCTTAATTCTCTTAGTGTTTGGCTTAACTTTGCCTTGACTCTAAAGAGATGGTGATAAATAAGGATGAGCTTGTGTTAGAAATAGGATTCTTTCTTTCTGCCCAGTCTTGCCTGTGCCAGTGCCAGCATTACAGGGCATCAGTGCTACAAAATTCTCTATCAGTTTCTGCTGGTAGAGGTTTGGAACTGCCTCACTTCTCAATTAGTATAATCAAAGCCAAGACCCTGGCATCTTTCCCAAGAGCTTTCTTCTCCCTGTGAAATACAGAATACTGAAAATCAGTCAGAAAAAGTAGAGCCAGACTGTAGCAAGCATTGAATTTCACCGGTGGTATAATAAGGAAGCTGCCTGTAGCGTCAGCCACTCTAAAGGAGATATACAGACAAGTTAAAATGGTAATATGCATAATGTCTGTCATCCAGATATTTCAGAGCATATAATAAGCTGTGATTAAATCATTAAACTAAGAACTTCAAAAGGGTCTGGCTGTGTAGACTGAGGATCTAAATGTGAGAAATCTCCAGTCTTCTTTCTACCTTGGTACCTGATTTGCCACTGCTATAAGCTAGTCATTTCACACGGATCTTTAATTTTCACATCAGTACCACCAGGAGTTAATAATACTTAAGCAGAGCAGTGCCTCTTATAGAGTTGTTTTGAAGGAAATGGAGACTTACTGAAGGAATCTGTGTGAATTTGCGTGCCAGTTTGAAATTCTTCAGGAGCAAAGTGGAGGAAGCATGTTCAGCATGAGATCATCATAGAAGGCATGAAGGTCTACAAGTACCAGGGGAAAGACAATGTTAAAAACAGGAGCACTACAGGAGTTTTCAGAAATCCTAAGGTAGGCTGTGGAACCTAGGAAGAGTTACGTTTGCAGTTTGAACCAAGACACATGCAGTGCTTATGATCCAGTCTTGGTGCCTGACGGATCTCTGCTTTTATTACTTGTCACAGCTTCACAAAGCCAAGTAAATAGATGAGAACAGAATGTCTGTGTCCTGACACCACATCTCTTGTCATGAGTACTTAGACCAGCCACCAAAATTGTGAAGAGTATGTCTCAAGGTTTCCCTGCTTTGATTAGGATCATTATTTTGATGATGAGCTTTAATTTTTCCCTAGAAATCAGTTTCTCTGTTTATGGCTACACATACATTTCATATGTCTCTCTTAAGCCAGATACAAGCAACCTTGTGAGAAGTGATCAGGAGCTGGCCTGAAGGAGGGTGGAGGAAAAGAGGAAGGCTGCAAGTTGCATCCTCCTAACCATCTTCCTCTCCATTGATGTGTGCAGTCACACTGCCCAAAAGAGCCATTAAAGGAGGTTTGAGAATGTATGGAGCAAGTGCTCCATTTCACTTATGAACAAAATAAACAAGGGCATCAGCTGAAGCAGAGCTTCTGGGCTGTTCTGTGTAATTCTGTACCAGGCAGTAGTGACTGCTGCTTAGGAGATGGATTTATTAAGATTATTAGTAAGTGTTATTTGGAGGTGACTGAAATCGCTGGGTGGACTCCAGAGGATTAGCTTTCCAAAGATAGCAAATGCAAAACAAAAAAAAGCAACCCCAAACAAACAAGTCACCAGTACCAGTTGTGTTTATTTAATAAAGTCTCTGCACAGGATTAGCTCACTAGTATTTGCTTGTTTTTGTGACTGGAGATATGGGGGATGGGAAGGAGGAACCATCTTAGCATGTAATTCCCCAAGTAAAAGCAAAGCTGCAGCACAGCATCTGGCCTGGTTAACAGAGTAGGTGTCAATGTGCTGTGAGCAGGGCAGGCAGAGGAGGAATCACCTCTTCCTGGATTGCACCGGATTTAGGCAGCCTAGTGTGCAGCAACTCTGATACAGAAATAACCTCCGTGAAAGAGGCTCTGCTCAGGAACTGTCATGTCCCTGTATAAAGGGCATGAGAGCTTTAGGCAGGGCATCATACTGATCTGAGCCCAAGAAGTGGCCTGTGGGAGAGACAGCAGCAATCAAAAATAGTAATTTTCTATAGTGAGACTGTAAGAGGACCTCAAAGTGCTTGTAGGCATGAATTCACCAAACATCACCCCCACAAGCCTGTCTCTCTGGGATGGAGGTTAGTGATGCTAGCCCCACATGTCAAACTGGAGGCAGAGAGAGCTGTCCAAGCTCCCACAGAGATCAGGCCAGACTGGAACACAAGGAGGGTAGCAAGAGGTAAAGATAAAATCAGGAGAAAAAAAGCCATCCCCCAGAAAAAACTGATGGGGGAAGGGACTTAAGGACCAATTTAGCCCATGTTTTAATATTGCTAATGTTGCTAGACAAGTCCCTCCAACATGCTGGTGGTTGGTGGTGTAGAACAAATGAGTCAGTTCTGCAGTGTAGCCTGGCTGTCCTGCTTCAGTACTGTCACCCGAAGTAGAGACACATGGGAACTCCCTGCTGTCCCTTCAGCCTTCCCCAGCATTGCACTACCAGAAGCATGATCACTCAAAGGAGAAGTACCCTAATGCTTTTTTGTAATTCATTTAGGCCCCATTGGGATGTGGCAGGAGAGACTGAGGGATTCTCCATTCAAGCCAAGGTACTGAAAAGGTGACCAGTGCCTTTGCAATTTCCAGGAAAATTGCTTATTTCCTTTCATGAGGAGCTGCTTACTTGTTTCCTAAATCCACAGGGGTTGCACTGGCTCCTCTTCCCTCCTTCAGAGAAGTCCCTTATGCAAAGCTAGGCCTGGTTTGCTATTGCCTGTGCTTCTCAAGATTTTCCTAGATACCACAACAACAGTAGCAGAATTGGATTTTGTAAACCTTTAGTTTTATACAGTCAGAGAAGAATGGGACCTATGAATACAATTCAGTAACTTCATTCCTCAAGGGTAGGGGTTGGGGCTGGAAGGATGGGAATAGGGATGGGGATAGGGATGGGGATGGGATGGGGAGGGGCAATGCACTACTTAAGGTTCTTGGCATAAGCTCTCACAAGTGGAAATAGGAGGAGTGAAAAGCTGCAGCTCACTGAAGTGGAATAAAAAGGATGGGAACCCAGTGATGCAGTTTTATACTGAGGGGACAGAATTGTCTGGTAACCTGTGCACTTAATCCCATGCCACGATTGAAGGATATGTCTGCAGTAACTAAAATAGAAGCACAGTGTGAGGTATAGAGCCTGCCTCCAAACTACCCAGTTTTTACAGATGTCTTCGATGCTTGTGTTACTGGAATAATTGATTCTTACTACAGAGAAGGTAGAGACTGTTGGACTAGGAGGCAGAGGAAAAGGGAAGGGAAAGGAAGAAAAAGGGAAAAGGGGAAACAGAAACAGACTGTAGCATTTCAGGATCATGTTTTCATCTCTTCCTATTGGGCTTCACATTTTTTTATAGAAATCATAATTTTCACTTGAGAAGATGATGGGTGAAGAAACTGTTTTCTTTTGTAGATAAAATAAAAAGTACCCCATTAAAATAAAAAAGAAAGGATTTTTCTTTTCCATGAGTTCTTCATACATTGGAGAGACATCCTTATTCTTAGGAAAGGAAAGAAAAGCTAACATTTATTTGGAAAACACTTTGCAGTAGGAATAAAAGATAGTACAGGCCTAGTCTGTTCTAACTCTTAATTTACAAAGAAGTCCGAAGAGTTTATTGCTTTCACACTACGAAGCTGGTGAAGAGGTGCAGGGTGCAGTGTGGTGCTGGTATATAGATGGGGCTCTAATGTAGGCCCGGGACTGCTGGAGGGTCTCACTTCTCCAGGCAGAGAGAAGTGCTGTGGCACATTTTACTGCCAGGCTTTGTGAACCCGTCAACAGTAAAGGGTCTTGGCTTTGTGACTGTGACTGATTTGCAACATCTAAAAAAAATCAAACCCCCTTAGTAAGACTCATTTGCCTGCTCTAATTTCCATCAGAGAAGCCAGCACATTATGACTGGTGACACCAAGGGTAGTTTAAGACCACCTCTGTCCTTGAACTTAATACATACATAGAGTACAGTCAAGACTAAGGATCTCTTTCTGTGATAAATACCCACTTTTATGGGACCGTGGCCATGAGTCCAATTTGACATTATGAAGTAATTTTCTGTGACAATTCAGGTCCCAACTTCATCACTCTCATCTGTCTCTCTACCTGATATATTTTAGCGTTTGGTATAGTGCCTATATGGAGAGATTCCAATTAATTAGGTGAGGCATTTAACAAAAGTGATGTCTGGACAGTGAGAACTTTTTTTATCTCTGAAAAGTCTTCCAGTGATTGTTGGAATATTCTACTTTAAAATGGGTTTGGCTTAGAAGGGCCATATTTGTATGATTTGTCCTCAATAGAAATTAGATCCTCTCAGTGTTTCTACATGGTGGAATGATTATTTTTTTGAGTTATTCATTATAGTCTTCTGAACCTCCCAGGAGTCCATGAGCTCTTTATGTGCCATATAAAAGGATGCAGACTCACTAGCAGAGCAGAGAAATTCCCAGGAGGAGAGAGATTTGTAACTAAACTGAGATGGATGGAAAGAGATGGGAAAAGTAAACTTCAGAAAGCCTGGAATAAAAGCAAATTCTTTAACAGCCTAACAATGATCTAGACTCCTGCAAGTCAAGAACAGAGCAGGCTGTACTGAGGATGTTTAGAAAAAAACCCACAGGACTAACCTGCAAAGTTTTGTTTCATATCTTGTTTGGCAGCTAGAGAAAGATAGAAGGTTTGTTTCCTAAGCCTTTCTCAAAACAGTCACCCTGAAAAAACCATGCCTGTTACCTTCAGAGGACCTACTTATCTTACTACCATGCAGAATACCCTCCAAAAGAAGAATAATTTTCTTCAAAGTACAATAAACAAGGCATACAGGTCAAAGTGAAAAACAGCAAACCTGGTATTTCTGGGAATTTACAAACAAAAGAATTTAAAGAAAATGCAGACAGAAATTGTACATACTATAAATGCCTAGGTCTCTTAATAAACACTTTTGGGATTCCCAGACTGCTTAAGAAAACATTGCATAGCAAAGCCCTTTCTCACAAAGACACAATTAGATAAATGCCACCTGCTGATGGCAAAACCAGCTAAAACTTACCGGGATCCATACAACTTACATGCTCAAGCTTATTTTCCTACCTGAAAACAAAGTCTGGTAGAGCTGCATATTAAATGGAATGTAACAGAGCCAAAGCTAGCTAAGTAATGGAAACGTGTTTGTGAATATTTGTTCAGTGAAAATATTGCCAAAATTCTCAATATTATTGATAATGAATTATTTAATCACCTCCAGACAAAACTCCAACAAAATCCCTGTCTGTACTGTTCTGCCAACAAGTATTACACATTCACAGCACTCCCTCTGCAGTGACTGCAGAAATGAGCTCTGCTTGCCAGTCTCCAAGAATGGATTTGACTCTGCTGCTATCAGCTAAGTCAAAGTTTCATAGTACTAACAGAGCTACTCGATCAGGGATGGACTGAGTCAGGCCTATGGGCAGAGCTGGGCTAGTGGGTATGCTCAGGACAGGGATACACCAGGGATATGCCCAAACAGAAGCCTCATGTACAAATAAATGGGTGCATATAAGACACTTGTTTAGCGCATAGTAGTGTTTCTCCTTCCATATAGGTTTGTGTGCTTTAAAACTGTGCATGGGTGCATGGAACTGTGGGACAAATACATGTTTTTGGCCACTGTGCATTGGGGTGGATGTGTCTATGCAATATGGGCTGTCTTACCTGTGCACTTTGGGACACTGATCTCCATGAACAGTCTGGGGTAAAGGGAATTCCATAGGACTGTTTTCTGTCTCCTCCTCTACTTTGTCTCATTTTCCAGTAAGCTTTTCTGCAAATAAGTCCTTACACAGCCAGGATATGGGATGGCACTCGTACATGGCTGTTCAGAACTGCACACTGCTGCATGGAGTGGCTGCAGGTGTCTGTCCTGCCTACAGCATCAGCCCAAGGATGCCTCTGCCTCTTCCCCTGTCATCTGCAGTTCACCAGAAGCAGTTTCTCCCTTTGGCCTGAGGACTTTTGCCTGGGCTCACACCCAGATCTGCTGTTCAAGCAAAGGGCAGAGGTAGCACTCAGTGAGGAAGTCCTGCATATTTCAGGCTGTTTTAGGAATGTTTGTTCCAGACAGCCCAGTTTATTGATCTCACTTGTTTTCAACTCATGCAAGGCACATAATTCAGGTCAGCTCTTTCCTCACTCTCCTCTCTGTCCTACCCTGCAGGACAACATGCTATTTCCAGATGAGGTCACACATTCCCCCCTCTTTCTCCTACCACCCTTGAGCCTGTTCTTTCCATTACGGTTTAATGAGAGGCCCACTAGCCGTGGCAATCCCAGCCCCCCAGTCACCGCTGCAGCCAAGGTCAAGCCCGGGGCAAGAATCGTCCACAAACACAGACACCTGCGTGAAGGGAAGGAAAGAACAATAAGAGCCATTTACTTCCCAATGCACTTAAGCGCTNGATTGCTGAGTCAGCAGCGGCTGATAAATTAGTCAACAGGATGATTGGGCCTCAGCTACTGGCAATTAGCATGGACAAAGCTTTGTGTGTGCCTGTGTGTTTTCCTATTAGCTGTGGCTTGCACGCCTGTGAAGGGAGGAGGGACTGGGGAAGGAAATGGCTTGCTTTGACTTCACGAACACATGGAATTTGCATTCCCAAGGTTGCACAGCATTCATTTGGCTTCCTGTTTCAGCATATTTGCAGGCTGTAGCCATTAAGAAAAAAGTATGCTGACAGCCTCTTAGGAGGGAGGTGCATCAACACAGCTGGAGGAAGGGTGAGCCGAGCCCTGAATTATAATAGAATGGCACTTCACATTGGGAGGGGTTCAGTTTAACCCGTCAGTGTGGCTAAGCAAACTGGTACTGTAAGGGTCAAGGAGTGTTGGCAAGGATCGGGCAGAAGAGTTTACTGGTGAGAACGGCGTTGCTAGTATATTCAGTATGGGAGTAAGAAAGGTGTCACAGATCCAGAGTGAGAGGCTTTGGCAGGGCTCAGGGTGATGAAATGGTAGAGACAGAGGGGGATAAGGACTGGACTAAAAGAGGATTCTGTAGGTCAGGAGTTCAGTGTCTTGTCAAAGCGATTTGGGAAGCCAGGGGCTAAAAGGTGGAGCTGCAGGTCAGGATTAAGCTGAACGTAGGAGCTGAGTTCTCTCACCATTTGGCAGAGGTCACTGCCTCCAAAGCAGGCTGCGGCAGTCACGACCCATGCTGTGAACAATGAAATTTCCTGGATTCGGCTCTAGCAGAACTACAAACACACTTCGTTGTTAAAATCCTGTGCATCTCCTCTTGTCTTTCTATCTCTGAGGCCAGGTCACTGGTGCTCTCAGACATGGTGTGAGTTGCAAGTCCTCAGAGGACCCAAGAAGAAAGGTCAAGTGCATCTGGTTTTTTAGCCTCACCTTCACTCGTTGCATATCCATGTCCCTGGTAAGTCAGACATTAGGGTTACCATGTTATCATACTCATTTACTGTAAGTTGGTCAGAGTGATTTAGCCAAAGTTCAGTGGTGACCCCAGCTCCAAAAGGCCTTGCTGTGACCCGTGAAGGTTTAGTGGGCTTTGTTCTGGGTGCTCAGAGACGCATCTCTCTGCTTACAGGCTTTCACAAAAGCTGAGCTCAACTGAGAGCTGCAGAAGCATTCAAGCTATCAGTCCTCCTATTTGTGAGAATGGGGGTGAGAGACAATGTCTTTGTATTCTGGGCACCACTACATGCTCCTTTGCTAAGCATAGCTGGAATCCCTGGACTTCAGATCCTGCTACTGAGAGCCTAGCAACAAGTGAATGTATCTACTTAAGCTTTTAAGGAAGGACTAGGTTAGTGGAGGTGAAAGTAGGTCAGAATGTTTTATTTTCTTTTTGTTTGTTGGATTTCTTTCTAGGAACTTTAATGCTCTGCCTTGTAAGTCCCCTCTGTATCAAGAGACTAGCAGGGCCATATCCATTTACACACCTTTATGCCGCACTAAACCTAGGACAGTTCGTTCCTTTCTGTTGACAGACAACAGAAGCCACAGTAGCCTCACACTACTTCACCTTTACCAAAGAGTAGTAGTATGCACCAAGGTGCTTCCTGCACCCAGCTGACACTCAGCAGCTTGATGTTCCTATGGTGACCTCTCTGTCTTTAACCCCTGTGATTTTCTCCTTTGCTGTAGGCTGATTTGGGCAGATTTTTACTGATCTCTTAGCTGCTGGACAGTGTTTTCTGAAAATACTAGCTGGCATCTATCTGCATAATTTGGTGTCTAGCTTTTGAATCTGGGTGTCCCTTCCTCCATGCTTCGATTCTTCATCCAGTAAAAAGGTCTAACTGTATTTTGGGCTTGGGTCAGGGTTGTACATCTACACATGAATGTGGCTGTGGAGGAGCTGTGGCCATCTAGGTGCTCCTGTTCTCTCAAGGAATGTGGCTGGGGCCTTCCTTCTGCTCATCCTGTCATGGCATTGGTTACACAGCACTTTGGTTATGCTGCTGTGCCTGAGCTTCAAAACTTTAACCTATGAATTTTCTCATCTGGTCAGCCAGGACAGGGAGTTACAAGGAGTAAACCCATTTCATCCAGGATTCAAACCATTACATGCATGAAAATAGTGAGTCCTCATTGCTTGTCTTTGGACTTCTGCAGTACCTAGATACTTTATAAGTCTTGCACCATAAAGAAAAACCCACAGCTATGTATTCCATGTAGCATACATAATTTATCAGATACACATCCCTTAAGGAACCATGGACAAAGATCAGTTGAATCGTCTCTCTATTAACCTTCCTTGTGAATGTCTGAAAGTGGTTTATCTCTTTATCACAAGAGATAAAGTTCAAGGTAGCTTTGGTGAAAATTCAGGCCCTCAGTTTTAGTTCCATAATTTTGCAGCACTTAACTTTCTACAATTCTATGATATGCTAAACACAGTTGCTTAAGAAATCCAGACTTGTTCATATGAGATGCATGTGCAACTGCAGTAAGATCCATGCTGACTGCAGCATTTATAAAACCATCTGAAGGGGCATCAGAGTATCATAACGAAAAATATGTTAAGGACAAAGTAGTGCCTGAGTGTTATAGCAAAGACTCAGAGTGTCTAAGATGCTGTAACTTTGAAAGCCACTCATCCCACTGAATTTCATTCCAAGTGAGCTACGCTTCCTGCAGCAAACAAACCAGGGATGGAAACAGTGCAGGGATGTAGATGTATTTTAGTGACATGGAGTTACAACAGGTTGTTACTCATAGTAATTCCCAGATTCCCATTTCTTTCCTGAAGCACATTCCTAAAGCAGCTACTTTTGGCAAAGTGCCCACAAATAACGCTCCCTGTCTGACAGATACCCACTTTCTCACCTCTGCTCTTTAAAGTGGGTATTTTTTTATGATAGAAAGCACTCAGTTAATTTTGGAGTCTAAAACGTATACATGCAGGACAGGGCACGTTTCTTTTACATGGTCTTAACATTATTCCTCCTGTCCTCCTGGAAGTAATGTGCTTGAGGAATGCAATGGCCTCTTTTCTGACCTGGCAAGCAGTGCTATTTGTAGTGTTGATACTTGTCCCAGTGGGACTTGGGCTGAGATTTTTCCATCCTTCCCTTGCCCAGTTAATTTTGTCTAGTGTGCCAAAAAGGTGTCAAATGGCATTTTTGTAATTATCAGTTTAGGCTGGGCTGGACCTGGTGACATGGAGGTGAAAGGATCTGGAGTCTGTTTTCCTGTCCTGCTACACTAGCCAGTATCTCCTTGTGCTTATTCAGCAGGTTAACTCTGATAATGGCAGTATGAATATTTTGCTGCCGTTTAGTTAATAGCTACATTTCCTGTTGCAAAATCATGTAAAGGGAAATAAGGGAAAAAGAACTGCTATGGCAGGAGACAAAGGCACAGTTCAGTGGCTGGTTTAAGGTGTGCTCATTCTGTAGGTCGATTACTTTTTCATAGCAGGTCTGCCAAAATGTTGAACATATATCCCTGAAAAGGGATATTTGATTTTTACTAACCAAGTGCTCGAGATTATAATTTCACAATTTCTGCTAGCTGTTCTTAGGTCTCAGATACCACATGCAGACCAGATCCTGCCTAAAAAGAATGAAAGTACTATAGCATCTAAATAAGATATTATCAATGGCCCCCCATAATATCGGTGGCAAAAATAATTAAGTCTTTCTACTTCTCTAGTGTGTTCCATCTGAGGGTCTCAAAGCATTTTACAAGCATTAATTAATTAAACTTTCATCTTCTCCCTGGGGCTTTTTCTGTGCTGGAGGTGGTTCAGTCCAGTTGGGTAGATGTGGCTGTTGAAATCACAGCTGATTCTCAAACCAGTGGTTAAAAACTGCCTGTGGAAATCCTCAGTTCTTACAGCTGCTCCCCTTTCATCCTGCAACTGTGCTTCCCCATCTTAGTTTGCTGCATGATTTCTCTTCATCTGGCCCATGAATGCTCAGATCTGCAGGTCCCATCTTCTAGCTCTGTCTTGTTTGAGCAGGTGATGCCATTGGCATGATCCCTAAGAGCTAAACTGACCTGCCACTAGCCCCAGAATTACTGAAGTATTTAAGTAGCTTAAAGACACTTTGAGTTCTGTAATCCTCCCTCCCACTTAGACCAGGGAATCTGGACTAGAAAGAAATTAAAAGAGAAGGGATAAAGATCACTAAGCACAAATTTGAAATTAACTCTTTAGGTAAGCATTTAAATTTGAAATATGCCAAGTGTTTACAGATAAAATACAGAAGTTGCTTATCCTATTGTTGAAATGCAGCCATTCTTAGGGCTGAATATAACAGTCATTTAGCAGTACAGAGTAGCACTTTAATTATCTCTTTTGGAAGGAATCAGATTGTATCCAGCTGAAGCTGAATAGAAGCAGGAGAAGATAGAACTGCCCAAACTGGGAGGTAGTCACTGGGATTCTGGTCCTATCTGAAAGGAAATATATCAGAGAATCTGGAATAATAATTACAATCATAATAAATATACTCTATTACCTGACTTTTAAAAAAAGTTATAATAAAAATAGTAATAGTAATAAACAACTATGCAAAGTATACAGAAACCATTGGAATACTTTTGCATTGGTATTTATGTAACATCTTTTGTCTTGGGGATCCCAAACTGTATCACCAACTGCAGCAATGAAAACCTCCTGAATGTGGCAAGCCATATGTTGTTCTGTTAACAACATAATTTTGGAAATCATCGTAGCATTTCTAGTCAGAAATATGTAAAGTATTTGATTTCATTAATTTGAGTTCAATATTGTGCATTCCTCCCCTAGAAACCAAAGCAACTGGTACATTATAAATATGCTGGCATATAGAATTGTAGGGTGAATGACTAATTTAATAATGTGTACTGCTAACTGTGTATTATATGTTCCTTTCTGAGCAATGAAGGTCCTTTACAAAGGCTGGTGGCAATAGAGAATAATATTTTCAGTTAACTGGAAATGCACACTTTGTTCCGAGATACACAATTATCCATTAATTGAATTCTACACTTCTCTTGTGTTTAGTGTGTTTTAGTGCCCATGTTTTACAGGTAAAGTAATAGAAGGGATGCATAAAACCCTTCACAGTCAGTGGCAAGGCAGGGACAAATTAAAGTCTCTTGATCCTCTCTCTCAACATTGAAAGCATTGTTTCTCTCTCAGTTTCACTGGGCAAGCAACACAGGACTGGAAGAAAGGGTTTTCTAGGATGACCTTCTGGGTCGTCCTCTCCTGTCTCCTGCCTTCAGGGGCAACATGTCCTATTGTGGCTTTTGTGACTGTGACAAAGAAAGAATGAGTCACACTTCTCTGCTGGACACCAGACCACTCATTGATACAGTCCAGGTTGCCTTTCTGAAAAAAGGCAATGATGGTATCTTAAGGCAGCTTGCAATGGGAAAAGGCTAGTCTGGCTTGTGTTCTGGGATTAGAGGAGGATGGCAGCCTTCCAGTGCCAGGTGCTGGGAACTTGAAATAAAGGTGCTGCTGAGTTGGGGTTTTCTCACAGACTCAGCTTCAGCTCTACACTTCCCTAGCCATGTCAAACAGTACCTTCTTAAACCTAGAAGGCTGCTTTTAAGACACAAGAGAAAATGAATCCAGGAAGCATCTTCTAAGAGCATTCTGCAGACTACCTTTTAAACCAATGTCTGAGATTAGTTAGGTTGGTCACAGGATTGGAAGGTAGGATTAGATCATTCCGTTCATCCCCTTACTCCCCACAGGATAGTATTCATGGCAAATGTT
The DNA here is from genome assembly GCA_013397075.1 of Rhabdornis inornatus. Lineage (NCBI taxonomy): Eukaryota > Metazoa > Chordata > Aves > Passeriformes > Rhabdornithidae > Rhabdornis > Rhabdornis inornatus. Next base: position 924,935 of record VWZS01001907.1, on the reverse strand, counting down.
AGATGAATTGCTCCTGTGATGAAAGCCTCCACATCCTTCTCTTAGGTTCTTCAGGTCTGCTCACTCTAACGGTTTACCATCTCCCTCACCATGACTCTTGGGCTGTTTTATGCCTTCTTTGTGCTCTGCGTGAGCTAGTCCTGCATGAAGAGGTAACTAGCTGGGTTACGTTTCACAAGTCCCTGGATGTATTCAGTTCAGTTTCCCCTACCCTCATGTCATATCAGTGAATGTGCACAGGTGTCAGCAGGGCCGTTAGAGAACAGTTTAGGGAACACAGCGGGAATGTCCTCAGTCTGAGAGCTGGGAAGTCTCGGCTTGGCTGAACTTCATGTTTTCCTTGGACTGTACAGTGCTTAGCAGGCTGATGACAAATGGGAAGTAGCCAGTTCTGTAGCCAATTTTATTCTTTCTCATTTTATTGTCAAAGGGAGGGAAAATCACAAAATATGTGAGGATCTCACCCACTTCCCCTCTGCATTGCAGAGCTGCTCATTTATTTTTGTTTTATACTGTAAATAGTTAGAGAAGCAAAGCTCTCCAGACCTTGAAGTTAATCCCAGCATGCAGCACCGTACATGGCAAATTTGTGTGGTCATGCTTCTCATCACTATTGCCTGCATCTTCCATATCTGGCCAGTATCATTTGGCTCCTGTCTTAAGCTCTCTCTCTCTCAAGTTTCAAAGCATGAGAGGAGCAGAAGTTGGATGGCAGGGACAGATGAGAAGATGGTGTAGAAGATAGGAAGAATGGGCAAGTAGATGAGTGACAGCAGAAAGGTCACAGGAACACTGATGAAGCTGGGAAAAACATAAGCAATCATAAATCACTCTCCTATGGAATCTGGATCACAATTCATTATATCTGTATAATACTGATATTTCTCATCTGTCAGCTTACAGCTGTGAAATCTGCTGGCAAGGTGTGCATCACTGTCTTTAGTAGGAATACATTTGAAAAAACATCAAGCTTTCTAGTAGTCCTAAATTCCTTGTGCATAAGCTCAGGCTGTAAGAAGACTGGAGAGGGAAACTAGACATTGAAATGTGAGTTTGGTTCATTTCACTGGACTGGAAGGAAGGCTGATGCTGTCCTCATTTGCTGAATACTTTGTCTGGTATACTGAATAAGCAGAGATCTGAAAGAAGGGAAATGAGAGTTAAAGACTGGATTGCTGCACATGCATTTCTTACCCCTGCTGGTCTCTATCTTTACACTTACATGTAGGTTTTTAAAATACCATGTATAGTGTGTTTAAATTAGTAGTACTGCTTTGCCCAGACACATTAGAAACACTTGCCTCTGCTTTGTGTTTCTTACTCCTTAATTCTCATGCAAGCTGGTGAAACTTCCTCATGCGAGTCATGGGTTAGGACAATCAAAACTTTCTTTTTAGCTCTTAGTTAAATCTTACCAAACACCAGATGTTATGTCATGGTGCTTTATAATCTTCTTTGCTTCATCTCTATGTGCCGCTCTGAATCAGATCTGGATGGATACCTGAAGGGGAGTCACTGTGTTCAAAGTGGAGGCTGTGGAGAGCTGTGTCTCTGTCTATTGTCTCTAAAGAGAATTTCCTATCTTATATACTTGACTGAAACAGTCTGAGGGGGATAATCTGGCACTAACTTCTCCTCTTCCCACCTTTTGGTTGGAGAGTCAATGGGAACTAATAGGTCTTTTCCTGCCTAACATCTGTGGTTCACGAAATTTTCTGTGGCGATGTGGTGTCAGGAGGCAGAGGGGTTATTTTGGAGCAGAATCCTTTAAATTTGTTTTATTTTCCTCTTTCTATAGCAGTGTAGCAATCACCGTCCTGGCAGCAGGCATGCCCTGAGGGAAGGGAGAGGAGCCGCTTCTGAAGACTGTCAGAATATTTCATGGCTGCTTGTCCTCTCTTTGACTGCGGCATCAGCTGGGGGCAGGGGGAGGAGAAGTGCCTCAAGCTCATTCAGAATTGACCCACGGTTATTTTTAGCTCCTTAATGTTCTTTCCAAGCCCCCTGCCCCTCCCCTTCCTCCCTCCGGTTCATTTCTCTCCTCTTGGCAAATGGCACTTTGTGAGCTACTCAGTCACAGGTTAAAAAGCACTGGAAAAAGTCAAAGGGCAGGCAAGGGAGGTACTCCTCCGAGAGAGGCACTTGAAAGGTCAGGAAATGCCTGGGCCGTGGGTAGGAGCCCCTCCTAGCCTAACTCTGCTTATTAAGCAGTCTTGCCAGCCCAGGCAGACAGGTGATGGGGCTCAGATCTGAAAAACCATATAAAAGAGGGAAGAGGAGACAGTAAAGGAAGAGTAGGAAGAGAGATTAGCGAGATACCATAGAATTGTGGTAAACAAAGGGGACTAACTGAGGTGAAGGACAATAGGCACTGTTTGAGCATGACTGAGAAAAAGAGGAACGAAGAGCAATTTTACTTCCCTCAGTTTGGAAGCCTGGAGGATCTCTTGCCAAACGGCTATGGGCTTCCTCAAACCCTGCAGAGTCCCTAAATATCAAAGCCGGACCCAACTCCAGAGGTGTGCGGAGAAGGCATGTAGGCAGCTCCACTTAAAGGACATACCTTTTACCTTGCCATTAGATGGGACTTGCCAGTGTACGATGAATAGCTGACAGCAAGAAGGTGCTGGGTCCTGGAGAGAGTCAGGCCTCTGCTTTAGGGAGAGAATGAGACAGTCATTGTGGAGAGGCTTTTCCTGTGCTTTGCAGAGCTGTTGGCAGCCCACCCTTGCTCCTGGCTGGTAAAGCATCAGATGAGGTCTGAAGCTGGGCCCAAATCTTATGACCTTGGTCAAAGCAGGTGTGCAGGGTCTAAGACTCATCTGCACCAGGTGAGGTAGAAAGCAATGCAGTAAAGGAGGTTTTAACTCTTGAGATGCTTGTCTGTGGAGGATCTCAGCATGGTCCGCTCTGATGTCTCACAGCATCTTCTGCCTGCGTGTATTGTTTTGTCTGTCCATCCATCATGGTGCAGGATTTGAGCTTTCCAAACAATATATGGCTTTTTCTCACTGTGCCCCAGGAGGCAAGATTATAGTGTTCTATACTCCTTTTCACTCATGAGCTGGGGAATGGCTCCTGCAAAAGGCAGGGCAAGCCCTTTCCCCATGCCCATCCTATGGGAGAATAAAAAAGCCGCTCCCTTTCCAGTCTCTTGGTGGGGACCTGGAAAGGAGCAGCTGGGTGGCTCAGTTGGCTACTGCAGCTGGGTCCAGTGTCATGAAGATGCCAGGGCAGAAATAACCTGCTCAAAATAACGTCTCCCCCCTGCACCATTTCCCCCGCTGCCCCCATGTAGCCCACTCTTTACAGTAGCTTCTTCTTAATTTTCCAAAGTCCCAGCTGTGTGTCCTTGTCTCAGGCAGGGGAAGCAGGTTGCTTGGATACAGTCCCTCTGCTGAGCAGTGCAGTCCCCTGGAAATCAGTCTGCAGTCCCTCCCCTCTCCTTCCCCAGCATTGCTTCACAGTGTTAAAAATGGATTTAGGTCTCTGGAGGACTTCTGGATGCAAAAAAAAGGCGGGGTGGGAAACAAAGCATCACAAATGTCAGCATTCCCTCTTCACCCCAAAGAAACAGTCAGAGGAGGGTATTGCAGAGAAAGGCAGGGCAAGGAAACTGTTCCACCCATTGTTGGAGGCCAGGATGAAGCTGGTCCTAACCCAAAAAAAGAGGATCCCACCCCTGAACAGAGCCAAGAAGCCACTCAGAAATTGCATCACTAGCAACAGAGGCTAGGTCTCATTCATATAGTCCAGCAAGAGCAAACCCAACTGAGCATATCCAGATGTCAGGATAATCATTGCTCTGAAAATGAGGTTGCACAGAATGGGGCAGGGTTTGGAGGAGATAAAACAATTTTCCTTCATCTTGGTGTGTGAAGGGATAAAACAATTCCCATTCCTCTTGGTGTGTCTTTCTTCACAGTTTCACAATTGCAGAGCTTCCTTGGCAGCAGACAGCTTCCTTTAGTTAATGTTGCTAGAAAAATCAGCTAATGTGGAAAAGCACCGTGATGTGTGTACAGGCATATAAACTGTAAAGACCACAAAAAAATGTTCATGTTGTTTCAAAAGCCTTTAACCAGGAAGAATATAAGAAAGATTAAAGAGCATTTACTATCAATATCAGAAAAAACTTCATTCAAGTAAGTCCTTCTTGCTTGCTTTATTCCCTATTTTCCTCAATGCAAAAAGACACACCTGCTTCATTTCTAGATAAGAAGTACGAATCCTTACAAAGGATAATTTCTCAGCAACATTACAAAGTCTCCATAAAGCAAAATTCTGTAATTGAAAACTACTGTATTACTGCAATAATTCTTGTACTCAAACAATCTGTCATCAGTGGTCTGTCTCCATCTTCTCCATAATCCTCTGACATCGGCCGTTTCAGAGAAAAGGTAACAGTATAATTGGACTTAACTGGTTGATTTCAGAAGGAAAGTTCATGCTCCACAGGTCCAATAAAGTAGGTGGCTTTTGTAGCAGACACTAAAATGCAACAGATGAAATGTAAAATGCAAATATATTTCAGGACCGTAAGGAGGAAAAATCCCCTAAACTAAGACTCTTTTATGTGGTTTGTCCTGCCAGAAGCACTCAGTTTGTTTGTCACTACAAGCAAGCCATCAGCAGAAGTGTCTCTGCTGACTACAGCACTGCAGGATCTCAGTGGGAGGTAGGTATCTCTCAGTTACACTGGTCTTACTCAGGGCTCTAACGCACCAAAGGAACCTTTCACATTCCCCAAGAAAAGCAATGGCCACCCCCTGCAGTTTGGCAAGCACTGGTGATTCCCAGTGAGAAAGTCTATTTAGCTGGCAGTCATCTGCATTCAACAGCAGTTTCAGTTTCTTAGTGCACTGAGAGTACATCCCCTGATGCAGTGCTTTAGAGCGCATTGAGCATGACGTAAATCATAGATGACAGTAGGGATTTCTGCTCTGAGGGGAATGATTGCAACCCTTTAGCCATATTAAGATAGAAAAATGCAGTCTTGGACACTGGCATGTATGGTAATCTAAAATCATTCTGGCTTTGATACATTCCCTGTGGGGTGAACTGTGAAAACCAGCTCCAGCATCCTTGGTTGCTTTCTTCAACCCATCATCAGCACCTCAGTGATCTCTTGATGTAGTGTTGAAGAGTTAGAGTCAGGCAACTGCAGGTTAAGTCATTCAGCTGCATCATATATGCAAGTCGAAAAAGACTAACCACAAAGCTGAGATTCATCCCTGTATACAGAATGCCACAATGTGTGCCTTCTTGCTGGCCCTTTATTAATCCCATATGAATGTCGAGTAATAAAAGTAGCAAAACAGAACTGCATAGCACCCAGCAAGTGCCCTGGAGAAACTAGGATGCTGCTAGCATAGATGTGGAAGCTTCTCGGGGAAAATATCCTTAGGGCAGGGAAAAGAGAAAGAGAAGATCGATCTCTAACAGCAGCAATAATGATAAGGATCTGTAGATAGGGGGTTTCTTTCTTTAATCTCAGAAATTATAATTAATCAGTGCATAACAGGACAATACTGATGAGACTTTTTAACAATGATGGCTCCTCTGCTCTATTTTCTTCGCATCAGACACACTAAAATCAAGAGGCCAGATATAGATGTCATTGGGAATTGGAGTCTAGCTGAGGAGGGAAGAAGGAAAAAGGGAGAGAGAAGTCTAATCACAGGGGGTTTTTTACAATTTTTTTTCTCATTCCCATTTCAAAGACAGAGAAAAAGAGAAAGACACAGAGAAAGAGAACGTGAATCATTTAGCATGAATTTTGCTTGAGTGAGGACTGACATAAGTGTGTGAAATAAGAAGGCAATGTATGAATAATGCAGAACAAGACTCTGTGCAGACGGAAGACTGTTATTGTGTCCCTGTTTACAGCTACTGAAAGCACAATCAAATAGATACGGAAAGAGTGCAAAAAGCCTGCATGGTCATCTCATGATGAAAAGGTGTTAAAATACATTGTGGATCACAATATACCGCTTCTCAATCACTGCTCTGAATTTGCTCATCTGCTCATACCAAGACAAAGAGGAATTAGTGTTATTTTCAGTTAGAACTGCAATGACTTCTCTGCAGGTTAGGCTTGCTCTAAGTTGTGCCCAAGCTGCACTGGCTGCTATGGTAAACAAAGGCAGAAATATGGGGGAGAACATATGCAGAGTACCTCTGTCATGCAGGCTTTACCAAGCGCTCCTGGGAGAAAGGTTTGTAGAACTACAGAAAAAGGTTTTTTTATGAAGGTGACCCCTGAAAGAATTCACATGTATCCTTCCGCTTATTTACAGCTGGTGCATGCAAGAAGCTGAAATAATTTCTTATTCCTTTTATGGGATAAAGTATGGCTAGGAACTAGCACACTCTCCCAGGACGCTTGGGACAGCTGGTTTCCATTTGTGTCCTGCCACTGGCTGGTTTTGGCTAAATATCATCATTTTTGTGCCACTGGTGAAGCACTTTGAATTCTAACAAAAAGCAGCATGTAAGAGCTGGATATTAATTCAGATTCTTCTAACAAGCCCATCATCATACCATGTGGTCTCTTATATTCTGTAATTAAGGCACACTTCTGCCCTAGGAGGATATTCTTATTCCTTCCCTTGCTTTATTCCAGTTCTGGATGGAATTTGCAATAATTTCTGAGGTAGCCCGTTGGATCCCTTCCACATGGCTGGTCCTTTTCCAAATCACATTCCAGGAGTTCATCTGAGTAGTCATGGGAGACTCTGCCTGTATTGTGTGCCTTAAGAATTCAGTAGCATCAGAACTCACACATCCATCCATTAGCTGCTGAAGATTTCTCAGAAAGCTTTAAGAGAAAAGGGTGGCATACTGAATAACTCTCTCTCTCTAATTTATCATTGTATTAGACTAGGAAGAGATAGAATGTAACATTATGTAGGTTTATAGAGGTGACTGGAGGATGTTCATATTTTTGGCAATATTGAGAAGCTTACCTAGAGGTCTAAGGAAGAGCGTCTTAAAGAAAGACCCCAGAGAGAAACAGAAGGAAGGCAGGGTGCAAAGCCAGGACATCACGGCATAAAGCAAGGGAGATTCAGAAACACTGGTATTATATTTTGGATTGAAAAGAAACAAAAAAGGGAAGTGGTAGCATCTTTGAGGACAAGAGAATAAGGTAGCATGAGAGCCTTGGAAGGGAAGGACATACTGTGGATTTATCCTGTTTGTAATAGAAATACTGTGTGCAAATAGGCATTCTCACATTCTGTCTACCTAGTTAACCCAGTATCATATAAAATGGCAGACTGTGAAAAGTCCTTTTGCACAGAGACACACACAGTTTTAAGTACAGCACTACAAGCAGCCAGGATGGAGAAGCAGTGATGCTGATGCAATGCAGTGATGAAAATAAGCATTCCTGCTACTTCAGGGATAGAAAATGTCCCATCTGCCTCCTAGAAATCTGCTGCACCCTTTCACCAGCCAAAAGAAGCAGATAAGTTGAGTCAAAACCAGTCTGCTTTTGATTACTCACCTCATGTTTGCCCATTTCCTCTTTTTGCCTGGGAAAAAGGAGAGGTCAGCAGGGATTGCCATGTTTTCAGTACACTATTTTTATGGTAATATTACAGTGCTTTTTATCTTTTCACCTTGAAATGGGAGCTGCAGGTGCTTGTATGCTGTGCAGCTACTGCACATAATGAAAAGTGACAGGGCAGTTCAATCTCTGGGGTCCTTTCAGTCCACAGGCTTCCTGCTGAGAAACCCAACAAGGTGGGCACTTGGGTTGATATTTTTTCCTAAGTTGTTCTGACATATCTCCTCTGGGAATTGTACTGATGCCCCCTAACTCATATCATGCAAGCCTCCTGGCTGCATCAACTAGCATTTATTTCTGGTCACTCACTGGTAATCTGAGCTCCTATCAAATCAGTAGCCTAAATTTGAAAGGCTCCCTGCTGTGGTGTCTACAAGAGTCCTGTGGTGTTAGATGCTTAATAGGTGATTAAAGGACAAGTCACACTCCTTTCAGCTGTGCTTTGAACTGTTTTGAGGGAGGATGATATGAAGTGTGGTGATTAGTGTCTTTTGGAGACAAAGACAAGAAACCTGAAGCAGCCTGAAGTAGCAGCTCTAATATGCAGTGAGATCAGCTTTTTCTGCAGACTGTGCGATGCAGCAGAGAAAAATCATGCCATCATCAGTAACAGGTCTGATGTAAAAGTAGGTTGGGTTCTTGTGCATCTTTCTTTTTCTTCATAGCAATATACCCATTTATTCTTGCTTCACTGTGCTCTGAGGAGCTGTAAAGAAGCACTTCCTTCTCAGACATTCAGATAGGCTGCCACAATGTTGTCATCCTGGAATACATCATATCCCTTTCTCTGCTTCTACAATTAATGTACAGTTCATATTAGCTCCCTATTAAGCATGATAAGGAACAGTGAATCCAGCTTTTGTAAATTAGGGAGGCCACCAAATCTATCTCTGCATAAATTAAGAACTGCTTTTAGACTGTCTTCTGTAGAGGAAGATATACTACACTGAATCCAGGGGCTTCCACACACTCTGATACAAATCGAATCTTTGCCTTTCATAAATGGGAAAGCATAAACAGATTTCTAAGTCAGATGCTCTATTATGCAGAGTCCACATTCCCACTGTATTGAACCTGCCCTTGTCTTACCCATCCTATTGCTGAGCTGAAATGCATGCATTCCTGTGTTAGCTGGTGAACCATATGGTGTCCAAGCCTTACATATATATATATGAAGGCCATACTGAATCATCTCCCCATACATGGAGAGACATACTCTGTCAATTTGCTCTAAAAGCAGATGAACCTTATTTAGTCCAACATACCACCTCCTTTAATGCAGGTTGGGATATTGATCTCCTTGGTAAATCAAGGTGAGATCTATAGATCCTTCCCAATAAATGATGGTGGATTTATTGATTCTTTTCTTCCCACCCCCTGGAAGTGAAAGCATATTAGTTCCTCCCCATTAAATGAAAGCGAGCTGTATTAAGGCCACCCCCATAAATACAAGGTGGGCTATGCTGACTTAGACCTTAACCACATAAATGGAGGTGAAATGTATTGATTCCACCTTCTGTAATTGAAGGAGTGTTGTATTATGGTGCTCCTTCCAACATAAATGATGGAAAAATATATTGATTCCATCACTCTTAAGTGAAAGGTGAGTTTTGCTGAAAATCCCCAAAATGAGGAAGGAAAGTCATGCAGAATTTAGCACCTTGTCCAGAAATTTATTTTGACCTGTTATTTACACATGAAGGCTTTTACTGTATTTGGATGGCAGAGGTGTTACTCTTAAAAGCTCTGGACACAAATGAAGTGAAAAGGAACCATGCTTTCACTGAAGGGATGTAATGCTTAAGTAGAGGGCCTTCTGAGTTCCAGTCCCTGTGCTCTTGTAGACGACTTGATTTAGACAAGTTTCTTGGTTCTTATGTGTCTTGTTTATCCATAAAGATAATGAGCTTCCTCTGACATTAGACAGTAGAATAAATTTGTTCATGACTGTCTGCAATGTTCTGTTGGTTAATGGGACCAAATTCCAGAGACAACAGTAGAAGTTGATGAAACATCATAGGGCAAAATTGTTTAAAAATAAGGTGTACTGTATAAGCCCTGTGCCCTAAGAGAACCTAGGCCTGTATAATGCAGATAAATAATTAACAGCAGCTGCCTGGACCCTGTGGTAATTTTTGCTCTTTAATTATTCCTGCTCTTTCCTACTCCCTTCTACTAACAGCACTGTTTTTAAATTGCTTTGGCTGATGGGAAAGATACCAAAGTTACCTCACTTCAAAGCCACGCACTGATTCAGGAATTCAGTCTTTTGGACTGTGACTATTGCAAGTGAGGCAGCCAGGACAGTGCCCATCTGGAAAGCAAAACATTCAGATTCAACTGCACCCCTCCAAGGAGAATCATGTTCAGCCCAGCAGCATGACAAAGCCCAAGACAGCACAGGGACAGCTGCTGATGGTGTAAAAGAAAGGTGCCAACTCCTTGCTTCCCCAAGGAAATACACTCATTTTCCCCACAGTACGCCATTGCACAGCTGTTGTCTTTTGTTAACCTGTTATGAAGATCAAAATCCTTAGGGAAGCTACAGAAGAAAAGTGAAGAGGACAGAACCAGCAGAGCCTTGCAGGGAGACCTGCCTATGCCTTTCTTCACAATTTGTCCAACAGTAGCAACAAGATAGAAAAAAAATAAAAACCAAGAAGACAAACAACAAAGTGAATGCAGGCACATATAGATGATGCTAGGAAGTTAGAGACAAAGCTCTTACACATGCCACACAATAAATCCTATAATTGTCACCTTTTTGCCTAATGTCACAGAAGAGAAATGCACCTCTGGTACTATGTCTTGTGATGAGCAGGCAGAATTATGTTGGCTTGTGGGGTCATCGTGCATCTGCAGGGCACCTCCCACCTGATGTCTGGGGGGGGCTATATATGCAGAGAGGGGGACATGAGTTGGATATGTGTTATTATTCTGCAAATCTGTAATGGTACATACCAAAGAGGGTCCCAGGCATCCTAACAGTAGTCATATCCAAGATACAGTCATGAGTAATGCAAGCTTTGGTCTGTTCTTTAGAATGAAATACTGAGGTACATTTTACCACTTGTTTCTTAACACATAATAATTTATCTTCAGACCTTACAGAAAGTAAGATGTGGTAGCTTTTACATGAATTAGCTGTTCCTGGAATATCTTGTGTTCTTCCCATGTGGGTATTTCCAAGCATACTGCTTTGCCCAGAACAGACTTTGAAAATGTCAGTCAAGTGCCAGCCTCCCCCTAAGCCCTTCAATGGAAATGCCCAATTTCTTTGCAATTCTCTCATATCGCCAGCTGTCTAAAACTCTCTGTGAGAGGATTTAAATTGGATTTTGTGCTGATTTTATACAGTTGTCTTATGTCTTCCCCATGTGTGGTGAAAGAGATTTGTTCCATACAGCATTGGGGATGCAAAATCATTCCTGTTTCAATGCGTTGTTTGAAAGGGGGAAACCAGACAGTTGCCATGGCAACTGCACATCTGAGCCAGCTGTAGTTGCCATGGAAACAGAAACGATGTGAGCCAGAAAAAATATTCCTAGAGGACAAAGCATTTTAAAACACACACAAAAATTCCCTTAAACTAAAATAAAATCTTGCTGTGAGATCCTAGGATCTCAGGAACAAGGGACAAAGCAGAGGAGAATGCTAATATCCTCTCATGATCTTGATGAACCCCCCCTTTTTTTTTTTTTTT
>VWZS01001907.1:812981-913620 GCA_013397075.1 Rhabdornis inornatus | reverse complement strand
TTTTTTTTTTTTTTTTTCATGAGAGGCAAGGGAGAAGTTATTGAAAATGATCCAGTGATTGCTAGAGAGGAAGAGGTGAAAGTAAATTCATCCATACCTTTGGCCTGGTCTGCTGATCCTTTGGGAACCTGAATGCTCTGTGGTTTTTTTGGTAGCTCTGTGCCATGGAGGCTCAAATCAGTACTCCTGTCAGGTATCCCCCTTGTATAGAAGGAGCAGGCTCTCCTATAAACCTAACAATATTTCATACAAGTGCTTTCAAATAATGACATCATATCTTTGGAGAATCTCTAATCCCTGAAAGAGGCACAGTTTTTATCATTAAATAGGGGACAAGATGCACTGTTTGAGATGTCCAAGGCCCAAGTCTGGGATCTTCAAGCAATGGCTGGATGCCTGGCAGCACTGCAATCTGTGCTCTGGCCTTCGGGGTGGACCAGTGTGTTTGATAAATACTAAAGAGAATAATCCACAGCATCCTACATCTCAGAGTGTTTTGTTATTGTTTATCTGTAACTCTTTTTTAGCTTTAATGTTACTGCTAATCAGAGGAAATTATTAAAATGAGAAATGAATGATGCTGTAGAAGAGACTAAGGCAAACAGCTTCAGCATCCACACAGAGATGTATGGGTTTCAGGTCCTCTGAGAATGTAATAGGGGCAGACACAAGGGCTGACACTGGGACTGGGCAAAGAGGAGAGAGCAGATGGAGAGAGATGACAGGAAGAGACTGAGTAATAGGGAAAGGTGAGGGAGGAGAGCTTCAAACTGGGAAATGATAGGGATGAGGGAGGAGGCCAGAGCCACATGTGGTGAAATAAAATGCAGTGAGAGGTGAGTAGGACAGCATGTGAAGTTTGAGATGGAGAACAAGGATGGAAGCAGACAGAGATGAGGATACAGAGTGGAGCAGGATGGGAGACCACAGGATAGGGGGGTGAGCAAGCTGAGGGCAATGCAGTTGGCACAGCAGTATGGGACAGGAAAGGGACAGAGATAAAGCCTGGCTCAGTACATATAGGAGCAAGGAAAAGCAAAGAGAAATAGGAGATGTGGAGGCCAGATAAGGTACAAAATGGTTTGCAGGGTAACAGACTTTTGATTGGTTTTCTTAATGTTGCTGTAGTTCAGCATATTTCCCTGGCTTTTCTAGAATCATTGCATATGTAAATACTTTTGTTAGCTGGCTCACTCATCACACTGTGGTGAAGACAGCTTAATCCAATGTAGTGTTGTACTTAAATTTTTCAAGTATTTCTTTCCTGGCTCTATACAGCTAATGTTATAAAATCTTTCAAGGTGCAAACTTTGATAATTTTCCTACCAAAGGCAGATTCAGAAAAACAGTTTATTATCTCATGTGCCTTTGAGTTTTCACTGCGTTTTCTGCCTTTTAATTTTGTGATCTCCATTCCAGCCCCTTCATTTCAGTCCCACTGGTCTCCTTCTGTCTACAATAAAGAGGGAGATGGATGCCACAATCTGCACACACCTGTAATTTCTGTTGAAGCCAAGGGAATCTGCATGCATGTAACTAACAGGACTGGAGGACTTGGCTACAGATTTCTGTTTAAAGGAATAATAAACTGCTCACGTTTACTGAGAAGGAGAAAGAAAAAAGTCTTTATTCAAAATGTAAATATCTTCCTGCTGAGGAGCAAACCCAAAAGTCGGCCTTCAGGATATAAATATTTATGCCTTTTGCATAAACAGCAGATGTAACATTTCCAATTAACTGTCGATCTTTCCATTTCTCTGGCTGCTGCTGCTTTCTCTCACAGTATCAGAATGAGCAGTTTGCTTGATTTGCCTGAGCTTAAGGCTGTCACAAATTTCCACAGTCAGTAAGATGAAATTGTTCCTGAAAATGTTTGTTTATCAGAGCCTAACAAATTCCCTGTATTTTTTATCACTGGTGTTCAGTGTAAGATGAATTCTATCCTGCTGAAAGATGTGAGATTCACAGCCTAGGTAAAACAACAGAGAAGGAGCTGAAGCAGCCACTCGTGAGAGTGTAGACTCAGTCATTGCAGTCCAGTCCAGACCTAGAAAAAACCTGCCTGGCATGAGAGGTCTCTGACCCATTTGGCCACTGGCCCTTCTACGAAGTCTGCCAGCCTGAGGCTGGGTAGTATCAAGTGTAAGAGCTTTTATGATGTAGCCACCTGTTCATGAAGAACTGCCTCCATCAATTCTTCAGTGTCAGCTTTCTCAGGTGTCTGACATTTAATCCTGCTAATGGCAGCCTCCCTTCTGCATGACTTTTTTCTCTCTGTGAGAAAGTGTGAACTATGTAAGCAAGAAAATGAACCCTACTAGAGCTGGTAAACATCAGTTTTCATTGGCATCATGCCTACAAAGCAGAAGATTTTGCTGGAGCACTAGAAGGGAGGGTACGAACAAAAAGCAATAGCAGAGAAGCAGTAGTAAAAAGCAAGACAGAAAGGCAGGTGCAAAGTCTGGAAATATGTCAGAGAAGGGAGATCCCTCTTTTCTGCTGAGAATTCTTTTGCATGTTCTCCTGTCCTCTGACCTGTCCCTCAACACCACAAAATTTAGCTCAGTATCTTTTAATTTCCTGGGAATCCAAAAATAGGTTGAGCATTGCTGCAAGTCAGGAGCTGCTGTTCAGTTGATGCAGCTTTCACTGGGAGCTTGAGTGAAGAGCTTTTGGCATTCTTCCTTATAGGGAAAACTCTGGCCTGAGAGCTGCACAGCTGGCCTGGGACAGGGCTTTGTGCTGCCGGTGGAGTTAGTGTGGAGGTAGGTCAGCCTGGCTCGTTACCTTCCCTGGGAGCTGCATCCTGATGGCTGGCAGCTCTGGTAGGTGCTGTTGCTATAGTAACTGGCTCTGCTTTAAAACCATCCATGTGGCAGTGCAGGGATGGAGGCACCTGCAATCCTGCCTGCTTAGGGGTGCACCCTCCTCACACACTTCCGTTACCTGCTTTTCTCCAGGTTCCCAGGACTCTGAGCTGCATTTTTGTCCACTCCTTTGGCTCTGTCACATTCTCCCTGGTTCAGGATTCTCACTGGTGTAGAAAGCTGGTCTCTTGCATAGCATGAGAAATCATCCAGTGCTAACCCATAAGAGACAGTCCAAATTCACAAGTAACTGGAATTTTAATTGCTTAATAAGCACAATTTTCACTCTGTTCTGTGCCAAAAAAATTATGTAGTACTTCCTGTCTGTATTCTTTACTCAAGCATCTGTGACCAGTGATAAGGTTATCAGCACTATGAACCCCCAAATGATCACCAACATTTGCTTCAGATGAGCTAAACGAAGTGCATTTTGACTGCAATTAGAAGCTAATGCTGCTTGGCCCACTTAGTGCAAATCCTTACATGTCAAGGATTCCATCACCAGTGGATCAGGTTCACTGACATAGCTGAAGTTATTATCAGCTGCATGCTACCTTCCTCTTCTTCTTAGCAACCTCTCCATGTAACCAGTTACATCTAAAAGAATCTGAGGTAGCATCAGCAAAATGTCCAGGCTTTGCCTTCACACTAGGAATAGGAGTCAGGGTAGCACTAGTGTTGACTGATTCCTCTGTTATGCCCTGTCCTTGCTGGGACTCACACCATTCCTCCTGCCTGGGGAGTTTCACAGGCACGAGGTGACCCTACCAACTTTCTTAAAGTGGATCAGTGTGTATTAACAATTTAGAATGGAGTAATCTTGAAGAGACTGAAAGTCAGTTTTCTTAAATCACATGCATTTTTTTTTTTTTGGTTCAGCTCCTTTGACTGTGGCTGATTATCTAGTATTTCTCTTGAGTTTTCACTGCTGACTGAAGAGTCTCTCTAGTTTAATGGCATCCATTAATCATAAAACAATGCATTTTGGCAGCACAAGAGCTTAGAATTCAAGTTAAGTACTGATGAGCATTGGCCTGGCTTCTCAGGTTGAGGGTGGTCTGAGGTCAAGTCAGAGACTTCAGGCTCTGTTCACATTTTGGGTGTAATGTAGGACACCCAGGATGTAGACAGCTGCTTGTTCAGGCACAAGAACAGATTTTCAGCTGAGTATGCTGAGTGCTCCAGGTCACAAGTCACTCTTGGGGCTGAGGTAAAGGGAATCCTTACAAAGACCAGGGCCTCAGTCTCTCATGCCCACTGTCTACTCTTCTAAAAGTAGATGATCATCTTATGCACTCTTTGTTCTCTGTGTTTTCCCTAGAACAGTTTGTCAGGTTGTTCCCAAGGTATCCAGTTTTTGCAGTGCTAAAGGGCCCAAAGTCAGCACTTTCTCTCAGATTCCTTGTGGATGCTGTGATGATCTGGAGGTACAGTGAGAAGCAGCTTTCCAGACTATCCTTCCCCTCCTAGCTGGACACAAAAGCAATTGGAGAGCCTGTGGCTCGACTTTGCAGGAATGAACTAAAAATGGCCTTCAAGGGGTTCCTTAATCAGCTTTTCCTAGCTCTTCTGTTGCCAAGATGGTATTCAAAGGAAAATGTCATGGCCTGATCACAGACCACAGATCTCCAGTCAGACAACTCTGTGCTAGACACTCCTGGGTTTGCTGCATGATCCTTGTTTCAAGCCTTGGGTGAGGACTATGGTGTGCACCGCAGAACGGCTGCACTGGTACCTTTCATCTATGCAGCCAACAGTTGTTGTCACTTTTTTTAGGATACAGGATCCTTTTCATTACCATAATCCTGTGCTTTATGTGTCTTTAGGGCCTCGATACAGCTGTGAAAGTACACTAGTGCAGAAGCAGACGAGATACATCCTTTTACAACTCCCACGTAGCCTCAGAGAGCCCTTTAGGGAAGGTCCCTTTTGAGAAAGACTGTGTGTCACATTGTTCCCCTTGTACATATGCTTACAGAGTGTTCGGAGTAACTCTTCCCAGATTTTAAACTGTGTTTCAGAAGCCAGGCCCTTGAATTTGCACCTTAAGCAGCAAGACTTGCTGAGCTGATTCTCTGGAGTCCTACTGACATGTAAGAGATCTGTCCTGCCTTTCCCATGCATGTCTTCCATATACCCCATTCCATTTTCAGACTGTGTCAGGCATAATGACTCAGCAAATACATATGCTTCTTGTTGGCAGATAGTGCAAGCATTTGCAATGTTGAATATTATATGTCCTTTTATTTATCTTGCCCAAGTGCAAATTTGACTACAGACTGTTCCATTGTCATTATATTTTGTACAACCTCCTAGCTTCCTTTAAGAGAGGAAACAGCCTGCAGGTGCTGCAAACACTTTTTGTTCCTCTATGACTAGAAGAAACTATTCTATTCCTCTAAGGCTTTTAGTCTGACTTGATCCTGGCTCACCCACCTGCCTGCTTTCTCTGGAGAGCTGGCAGGTGAATATTTTCAGTAATTTACTTTAGAGCTGTTCTATCATCCTGCTATTTATTTCTGCCATAAATTATGCCCAGAGGTTAGGATGCTCTTATTTTTCCACTCACAAAGGAACCAAAGGAAAATATTCTGCAAGGCACAGAGACATCTTTGGGTGGTTTGTAAATATTTCCAGAGGCAGATATACTGGGGAATGAAAAGAGCTGTAGTCTGTACCTTGTAAGCATCGCCTGAATTAACCTGCATCTTCTAGGTTATGCAACAGGGAGCAGTTGTGCTCACACAGCCCCCTCTTCCCACTGTGATTTACATCCAGCATTTGCGAGATACACCAGCTGGTGCTTCAAAGGATATAGAAGAAATAATAAAAAAGAAAGTCTTGAGAGATTATAGCTTACTCCTCATGCAGTGGTTTGACTCATTAAAATCAGTGGAGCAATTTTCAGTGACTTCTCTGGGATTGGAACAAGCTCTAAAAGCCCAAGCTTTGAGAACTGGACTGAAGCCAACTAACTTAAGGGAAGCAGAATTCCAAGCGAGTTTTCATTTTTAATTCAGAAGCTAAATAAAATTGAACATCAGTGCATTTAGATGGGTTAGCTCCAAGAAAAATCCAAGGAACTGAAGGAAGTGATACTTCTTGTGTGTTTGCCTCTTCTTAGCTATACCCTAAGGGGCTGGTTGCTCTACAAAGCAGTATCAGTTACCCAGCAATGGATTACTGCTCTTATTATTACTATTATTACTGCTCTATTATTACTATATTGCCCATGTGCTCATTGTAGACCAGGACTCCAGCAAGCTGGACAATAGACAAGTATAGAGCAAAGAGATGGCCCTTGCCTTCCAGAGCATCTCAGAGTCTAGACGTACCATTTTGTGCTCAGTTTGCTGATGGGTGGTGCACCACAAAAAGTGGCTTTTTTTTTTTTCCTGTTGAAGTCAATTATGTTCCTAGTGCCCCAACAAGGTGATAGGGGGATCTGAGCTTCTTGCCTTGACAGAAAATATAAAACATTAAATCCAGGTTTTGCCACTTAAATTACCCTACGTTTCATTGGAAAACACCTGCAGAAACTTATTCAGCATGAGGGTGAACTTGGTTGTATCATACAGGCTTGTTTACAAAAGGCAGCATTGCCTGCCTCAAGGTCAAATGGGTACCTTGTGCCAAGGCTCCCTGCCCTGGTCTAGGTAGTAATACAGAATTGGCCTACACTATCTCAGTATTTCATGAGTATGTGCTTCCCTCAGAAATACCTCTTTTTCTACATCTTCCTATTTTCTTTTTTTTTTTCCCCCAGCATGCCCTGATTTCCTGCCCTTTCCTTCAATACCTCTCGTTGGTTTTTGTCTTTTCTGATAGCATCACCTAGTCACCCTCCGCAGATAGTTCCTCTGTAGAAGGGCAGATATACAAAAATAATAGTTGTAAATCTCTCCCGATAATTCACTTGGTTTGTGAGGTGCAAACATAGACCTAATTATTTAGTTTTTTGAGGGGCTACTGTGATCCTTGTGTTTAGATGAGCCATAATCATGTTCCTCCAGACCCTAGGAAAGGAAGCTCAAGAAATCCCAGTAGAAAAGGTTGTCCCTGTTTCCAGCTTTGCCTGTCAAAACTTTTGCCAGTATGAGATAAAAGCACTAGTATGAGCAAAAGAAAGATAAAGGAGAAGAGAGGAAAAGCCACTCAGAAACTTGGGGGTAGTTCTGGCTCTGCTGCAGCAGCTGATGCTCATCTTTGACAGGTACAGGGAGAAATCAGACTGAAGAGGCATCTCAAGCAAGCAAACAAACAAATCACCTAAATGAACAAGCTGGGTAATAAAGTAGAGCTGAGAATCAGTAGCTAACGAACACATCTCTGTCACTGCACCGCTTTCTCCTGGGTAGAAGGGGAGTCAATTACCCACCTTCCAACAAGCTATTGATCAAGCTGCTGCCATGTATTGAATTGGAGACCTGGCCACCCTGCGTGTGGCTCTCTGATTTTCTTTCCCTCTGTAGTAGCACGTGGATGGAAGCCAGATGAGCCAGCACAGGACTATCGATCAATCCACCTCCCTCCTCCTCCTCCTCCTCTTCTTCACCCCCCATTGCCATGGCAACCACGGCTGCTGCAGCAGCAGCAGCACTGTTTACCTGGCCTATTTATTTTGCTTTTCAATATCCTTCCCTTCCCCCCACTGCTCTCACCTTGGCATGATATTGGCAAAGCACTCAGCAGTTGTAAAAGGGATGAATTTTTATGACTCTGAGGAGGACAATGCAGTTCTCGGCTCTACTTTATCACCCAGTTTGTTCATTTAGTTGATTTGTTTCTGTGGAATCATTGCCTATAAACAATAGATATCTCAGTCACCAACTAGGTCATGCTCCAGACATGGAGAAGGACCTCTCATTCAAAAAATACAGGTCTCTCCTTCATATGATTTAAGCGTGCCATTACTAAAATGCACATTTTCTTCTTAGATATTGCCCAAGAGCACCAAGAGAGAACTTATTCCAGGTATGCCATCATTTACCAGCTGTTAATCTCACACAACTCCTGGGACAGTGTATCATAAACATCAGGTGCACCAGCATTTCTTTCAGGCCTTCAGCCACCTTTGTGAGTTGTGTTGAGGGTGCAGTGTCTTACAGGGACCATCTGCTATGGAAGGAGCAGTGACCAGAGTAATCTCCTAGTAGAAGGCCTTTGCAGAATGTTCACCATGGCTTCCAGCTGCTTACAATGAGCAGTTCAGTTTCTGGCTCTTCCCAGTTCAACAGCAGTTTCAATCATCCTTGCAATCTTCCCAAGTGGCAATGCAGTCCTGTCCCATCTCTTTACCCATACTGCTTTCATTGCCTGAAACTGCCTTCCCATTCCTAGGCAGGATGACAGCCATGCTGCAAAGACCAAACAGTAGATAAATGAACAACGTTCAAGGAGTAGCTCATTTCACTCCCTCCTGAATGTGTTATTTTTTGTGCTGAATCATCCATCTCCTGATTCTCAGTGTAGAATTCTCTGCTGAAAAAGGCTTTGTGCAGGGTATGAAATATAAGATATATAAACAAAAAATATTTCTTAAAATATAATACAGGTGTCCACCTTGTCGCAAAAGTCTTCTTGGTTTTCTTTTAATTGAAATTCTTCACCTAAGTCTCACATTCCTGATTCTTTCCACTGTAAAGCCATCAAACCCTCCCAGGAGACTCTCAATTTTCCTCATAATTCAGGATGACTGATAACAGGATGTAAAAAATCAGTTGATGTTATCAAGAACATATTATCTCTCCTTGAAGCAAAGCATTACAGGATAAACTGTGGAATTTGCTACTGCATGATATTAGGGAAGCAAATAATGTGTTTTAAAGAAAAAAGAGACATCTCTAAGAAACAGAAAGGCACTGGGAATTGGGTGAAAGGAAGCCCCAACCCCCAGTGCTGGGAGGCACAGAAGGACTGGGGTCAGTGAGGAGTCCTACTTAATCCTTGTGTTTTGTCTACCCTAGATCACTGCCATGCTGGGAATATTCAAGCCATCATCCTTGCCTCTGAACAATTTAGCTAATCTCACTCTGTCACATCTGCTACCAAGTTCCACTAGCCTAGAGTTTATGCTCCTTTATGCAGGAACTCAGATCCAGGATTGGCTGGGCAATGGATTCAATACGAACCAGCAAGTCTTGGACAGACTCTGCAAAATGAGACTGGAATTGGGTGTCCAACCACTACCACACATGAGGGCCTCACCTCACTGGGGGACAACTGATTCAGAGCACCATGAGACAGAGGTACATGTTCGACTGGCTGGAGCAGTAGTCTGATGTGACATGGCAGGGTGTATGACACTAATGCAAATTGTTAGTAGTTACTAACTAATGAAATAGTTCTGCCCATAAGGCACTTAACACTCTGCAGGAATAGAAAAGAGCCCAGACCCTGCCCTCAGGAGCAGAAGATATAAAAAGACAAGCACAGGCAAGGCATAGTGAAAGGAAAACAATTAATATAGAAGGGGTGTAATGAGAAGCAGGACATAGTTTTGCAGTCACAATTTAGGTCTGGTTTTGCAAAGAAGGGTTTGTGTGATCACAAGATCTTTGGTGAGGGAGAGGATGACATCATAGGTCTGTCAGATGTGTGCATGATTTTTGATACATTAGTCAACTAAGAGCAAATTGAATGGGTGTGAAGCTGGTTCAGATATACTTAATTTCATTAAAACAAAAAACCGAGACAAGATCCTTTCCCTCAGCTCGGCAGTAGGATGTAACAGGACTTCTTATTTTCTCAGACTTCAGAAAACTCACACAGGCTGCAGCTCTTAAAAACAAACGGAAGAAAGAGCTTTTAACTGGTGTGTGGAATCAATAGAACACAAAACTGTAGGAGATCAGACTACCTCAGCTGCAGAAAGCTGACTCGAGTAGAGATGCTGCTGCAAAAGGTGGTGCAAAGAGGTATTAGAGAATGCCATGAAAGGGCGTGAGGAGACTGGCAGGGCTAGCAAAAGCTCACATTATTGGTGGAAGGGATAGAGAGAAGCATAATGGAAAAGATGAATGCACAGTCTTGCACAGGTGACTTTCATTGTAACAAGTTCCTTAAACTCAGTTCAGTAAGAAGCAGTTGATAAATTCAAGGCAGGGAGGACATGACAGTGTACTGCACAGATGACCTTTCTAGCTCCATTTGCTGTGCACTGCAGGGAGAAGAGGTGCATGTCTGATTTGGGATATGAATGCTATCATAATAAAGATTAGAGATGCAGAGCCCTTGGTACAATGGCTATAGGAACAAAGATCTTGTGAACACTGGGTGTGAAAAAAATTAGTTTGTCCACAAATTGGATGGGTGAAGTAAGAGAGGAATTGCAACACCTAAGCCACACAGGGCTGGCTGTGGAGTGTACTAAAAGAAAATCAGTGAGCAGCAAACGTAAGAAAGATTAGGATTTCATTTTTATCCAGTATTTTAATTAATGGCAAGATGTACAAGAGGGAGCATGCATTCAGGATACCAAATGACAATCTGGCCCAGCCCAGCCCGTCTTTTCCACAAAACACTAACGTTTCACTAAGCACACGGGGCTGTGCTGTTTCATCAGACACGCCGCTCTGGTGTGTATCATATGATATGGCAGCCGCTCAGGCAGGCGGGGAGCAGCGCAGCCTGTAATTTCCTGGTCATATGTAACTGGGTGGGGAAGCGCCTGATCCTTGGGGTGAGTAATGCTGGAATCGCACCATGAGGCACCCTGCTCTTTGCTGTTCTAGGCAGTAGCGGTGTTGCTCTTGCTGTTCTGGCAGACATTCCCCAGGGTATCGGAATGCTCTTACGCTCTGCTACACTTAAAACACCCTCCCGTAACCTGTTTCGCTGCGCACACCCTGTCACTTTCCCACGTTCCCAGCCTTTTGCCGGCGGTGGCCGCTATGAGGACTGCGGATCTGAGCGCGGCACCCTCGCCTCCCCCCTGCCGCAGGTGCGGGGCAGGACGGTCCCCGCTGCCCTCACCGCCGGCCCGAACCGAGGCAGGGCCTGCGCTGCGCCGTTTATTTGGGAAACGCTCCGGGCTGTTGAGCGAAGGGGAGCGGCCTCTCCCGGCAGCTTTGCTGACCTGCGAGGGCTGGCGGGGCACCGCCTCACTCCTCCCCGCCTCCATGCAATGGCCGCGGCCTCCTCCGCCGGGCCCCCGCCCAGCAGGCTCCGGCCCCCTCACGACCCTCTCCGGGCGAAGGTTGCTTGTTTATTTTTCCTTTTTTTCCTTCTTTTTCTGTCTTTCTTTCTTTTTTTTTTTTTTTTCCGTTTTTTTCCTTTTTCCTGCTCCGAGACATTTTCCTACGCGCATTTTTCTCCAGTCGAGCTAATTTACGAGCTGGGTTTGGCGAGGGCCGCAGTTGCCGGCCCCAGGGCGGGGAGGGCGGCGCGGGGTAGGGGGGCTCCCGCTGCGCTCCCCAGCCGGGGAAGCGCACGTCTCCCCGCCCGACATGAGCTGTAATTTCCGGCAGACATTTGAGGTCTCCGACATCTGCAACAAGGCGCGGCAACTCCCAGCAACCCCCATGGCCGGGAGCAGGGCGGCCCGTTCAGCCTCCTCCCCAGCCATTTGTGTTTTACTCATTTCCTGCTCCCAGTAATGAGGCCAGCGATGCCGGGGTGGCGGTGCTGCTGCTGAGAAGGCAGATTGTTAAACACACACATGGATGTTTTTGTTTCAGGATGAATTTTTAGTGCTCGTGAAAGGGAGGGAGTAAGCGGAGCTCGCTGGAGCCTGGCACAGGACCAGCAGGCTTCCCGGCAGCCCTCTGCCAAAAGAATCCAGACATCCAGCCCCCCGCCCCGGCTCCTCTGGCCCCTTCTTGGGTGCTCTCTTCCCCCCTCGGCTCTTCAGGGCCCCTCTCCCGGCGGCAGCACTGCCCGGGGACCCTGCAGACCCCCTGCCCACCCACGCCTGAGTCCCTTCACCGCTCCAGCACAAGGTTCCTCCTGCCGTGCAAACACGCTGCAGTTCTGACCCCTGACTCCTTAATCCCAATTTTTCTTCTTGGTCGTCTGTGGGATTACTGCAGGAGGGTGGATGGAGGCTGTGATATTAACATCCTTGGAGTCGAAAACAACTAGAGGCCAGATAGATTCATTGCACTAGTGACTTGAACTAGGTGAAATGTCGACAGGATTACTCAACACCACAGCCTCAAACTCTCGGTACAGAAAATAAACAAACCTTCTAGTGATGTTTTGTATAGTCTCCAGCCCAGCCCCAACCCACCCATCTGTTTCACTCCCCAAGGGACCGAAGGGACGTGGGTCTCCTGCCATGTGACCATCTTCCCTTACACATCCGCCACAGATGAACTGTCTCCTGTTAGAGTGTACTGACAGGATTCTGCAGGTTTTGTTCAGTTTTGTTCTGTTTTGATCTGATTTTTAAAAAATTTATCGTTAAAGAAAAATGAGAACAACTTTTTTTGGCTGAGGCTATCAGCTAATTTTTGGTTGCTTTCGAATGCCAAGGCTAGCAGGATCCAGGAATTCATCTACTGGTGCCAGCAAGAAAGCACTGACCCAAACAAGGGAGACAGAACTTGGACTGCAGTCCTTGCCAGGGATCAGCAAGAGGCCAGAGACCATGCTGCTGAGTCATCACCGCTCCAGCTGCTACAAGCCTTTTCTGGGGACGCGGCTGTTGCTAAGATTCCTGGGAGCTGACTGATTGCTCCTTCTATAGTCATGTAACACACACGTACACGTCAAAGGAGCAAGGAGCAGCAGCTGGGGCGAGCTCAGAGCGAGCACACAGCCTGCTGGCCGTGCGCTGTCAGGCTCGGTGGCTGTGCGGGACTTGGTGCCCCGCGGGAGCTGCGCTGCGCTGCTTCTCGGAGCTCCTTTTGCAGGCACGGAGCTACCTTGTTCCCTGGAAGCTCTGTCTGCCTCTCACTCATGGAGGCATTTCAAAAATCAAACAGTCCAGGCAGTGATTCTGTACAAAGTTTTCTTTCTGTTTGTACTTGCACATTTCACTCCAGTGGATTTAGAGGTAGGGACATGTTTAAAATCTGTGCAGTGCATCCCTTGCAGGGTCACTGTTGGGTCGTTCTCTTCATGCAGTAAATAAATATGTTCAATCAGTAGGCAAGCAAAGTGAGCACTTTTCAGTTCTAGGGCCCAGAACTGAAACAGGTGATACTTCTTATTAAGCCCTGTAAGGTTTCAGCGTATTCTTCAGTTTCACACACTGCACAGGAAGGGAATGCTTGTTCATGAGCACCGTGCATTTTCCTTCTCCCAGTTTAATATTTTTAACCTTTTTATTCTGCCGCCTTTCATCTCAGGTACTTGCTTCCCTCAGATGCTGCAGTTACCCTTGTTTCCTGCTCCACATTTGACATTCAACAAACTACATGCACTCAGGCTTTCAAATCTCACGCTATATAATCATGTTTAGGTTGTTAAAGCCTAAGGGTATAGGACCTGTCTTCTCTCTCTGACATTAGACATATCACTGATTTCAAAGGAATAACTAATCATACTAACATTTAATAGTAAAACTAGTGATTCCAGAGCCCAGTCTTTCTGCTTCTCTGTTGACTGTTTACTGAGGTGCCAAACTCAGAATTACAAATTGCCAAATGAGGATGCAGAACACTTAAGTTTTGTGGTCGCTTTTTTTTTTCCAGTAGCCCCTCGGAGTCGTACCCATCGTCCAAGATCACTGTACACCACAGTACTAAAAAAGGCTCTCTGCCCCAAAGTTTTCATAGTCTAGTAATAAAACAAGAGACCAACAGTGTGCAGAGGTAGACAGGGGAGGACCTGCAGGAAATGGTTTTGGCCAGCATGGCAGGAGGTGTTTTTCACGAACAAGTAAACCACCTGAATTTTAGGGCAGTTTCAGGTCAGGAAGAAGGGATTTTCTGAGATCCTTAAAAAGACAGTTTTCAACTCAATAGCTCCTTTTTGCAGGAGAAAATAGGCACCTATGGCTATTTTCAAGAAGGAGCTTTAAGAATTGCATAAGGTCAGTAGCACATTTAAATCTACTTCTGGCCAAATCAACACAGAGGTAGTCCCTCAGCATATGAAATTTGTTTATGGAGACAAATGTAAGGTGTAGCCAAATGCAGACATGGGTAAACTTACCTGTTAAGTGTTTTGAGAAAGATGATAAGACATCATACACATACCAATATTGAAACAAGTAAAGTCTAGATTGCTCAAAGTGGATGTGGGCAATCTCCATCACACCAATTCAAGAAAAGCCTGAGGGACACAAAAGAACTGCTAGGAAAAAAGTGCTTGGGGACTGGAAGAAGCCACTCAATACTGACTGTAAAGGAACAGTTTAAATGGGATCAGATACAATTTTTCTAGCTTTAATTTATATGGTGGTTTAGGTATTGTAGAAGACAGAGGGGGAAAAAGCACTACACGTACAAAGTTTCTAATTACTTGCATACACAGACTTGGAAGCTGCTTTTGGCTTGTGGTGTGATGGTATGCCTGCATGGGTGGTGAAAGACATGTATGATGAAGCTCATCTTTCCACTCCATGCAGTTACACGCGTGCTGTGCTTAAAAAATTCTGCAGTTACAACATCTGAATCACTCTTTTTTGTTAACCAAGAGTGGTTTTATGCCCCTAGAGTGACTAGTGCTTCAGAGTACAGGGAAGTCTGTTGGCTATTGCTTGCAGAAGCTCACCACCACCAATACAATGAGATAGTACACTCTGACCTAAGATGCTACACAAGATGGGGCTAAGATGCCCCATTCTCCAGTTTAGGGCACTTTGGTATCATAAGACCCCTTAGATCTGTTGTAAAGCATTAGTCACCACTTGTATTTGAGACACATGTCTGCTGTGGCTGGGATGGATGGCAAGGAGCAGCTTAGGCTGCAGATGGCAGGAAATCTTAACCCTGGTTTTGAAGAAGAGATCAAGCTCTGCTCCATTCTGAGCCATTGTTCAGCCAGTCCTATAAATACAATCTGTAGAGCAATCAGATATTCCAAACTACTAATTGGTGTTGAACCTCCCACATTCAAACAAGATAATGAAATGGCCCTTGAAGAGATGCTTCTGTGCACCTATTTGTCACTGAAATCTAGGACAGTTCTCAGCAGAGGTTCAGGTTTGGTTGTGGTATAGAGGGTGCTGGCAGCTCTGTATTCATTCTCCTGGGCTTGCCTTCAGTGCTAGCTTCAAGCTCCAGCTAGCCTCTGCAAAACTTTCTTACTCCAGACACTAGTGATAGTTACAGAGCCTTTGAAACGGATCCTTTCTGCTTATAAGAATGTTTGTTTGTACAATATGGACAAGGATAGCTGCTTCCTCTGCCTTCAAAGAAGTCATGTGAAGAGCCCCAGAAGGCTTCAACCTTTTTCACTACTTTCTACATCAATTCTAGGTCTTCATGCTTATTTTCAAGGCTGCCTGTGAAACTATCCAAGAATATATTAGAAAAGCCTCTTTCTTTGCATGTTGATAGCACTGTTCTTCTGAACCTTAGGATAATGAAAGTCAAGACATTCTGTAAGCAGGGTCATGGCTTTACAGATCACTCTGCTTGAAGATATAAATCTCCTTTTTCTGGCTTTACTGAAGACAGATCAGAAAACAGCAGAGAAAAGACAAGAAGGTGAAAGAAAAAAGAGATGAAAAGAAAGCATGAGTGAAAAGAGCTAAAACAGTGAAAGAGAGGGAGTGAGGAAAGAAGCAGCTTGAAAATACAATTAAATCAGTTACAATGAAGAAAAAGGTTTTACCTTTCCTGAGACGTGGGAAGGAAAATCAGCCCAGTGGGATGCCATGCATTGTTCTGCTCTTAGCTACTCTAGAGAGAGAGTTTATGAGCATATGGAGAAAGGAATTCCATGCAGTACAAAGAGAGATGCTTATAAAGGTGATATGTCTGCTTATACAGCTTAGGCCAGTCTAGCTCCGTGCAGTACATAAACAAAACAAAGTCCTATACCAGGGGGTTAGCATGAGAGCATTCATGAGAGCATTTGACTTGATGGCAGCAGGGATTCATGTGGTGTTGCACCCCAAATCATAAGCTTTTTATGGCATGTAAGTTTTACCCTTTCTGATATTTCTATCCTGAAGTAATACACTCTTCCAAAGGTCACCAATACTAAACAACTCCACACTCCACAGATACTGAGCAATGTCAGGACCACTGTGAGATTATATTAATGTCAGTGTAAGGAGTCTGTCATGGGGAGAGAAATCCCCACTCCCATGTGCATGCTTTTGAAGGCCCACAAACCTTTAGTCCAAGAGACTCAATAGGATTGTAATAGGATTGTAATTCATGGAAGTGTCATGCTTTAGTGTCATGTCATAAAGTTTTAAAAGAGTTAATCATTAATTGGTTTGTGATACTAGAACACATCAATTACAATTAAAACATAAAATTTTAAATAAAACACACATACCCACTATGATTTTATAGCACAAATTTTTGATGATATCCCAGTCGCTGTTACACTCCATTGTCCAGCTTTCTTCTGACACAGAACAAGCCTGACAGTGCTGTTTGTACCACTTCAGCCTTACCAACAGACAAATACTTCCCTAGATTTTCTTTGTATAAACTACTAGCAGGTTTTATTTCATCTATGGTAGAATCATCTCTTTCTGTTTCTGCTATGCTATGTTACAGTCCACCTAAAACTTCTTTCCCTCTTCCATGTATAAAGTAGTCCACTTGCAAAATCAGAGTGCATCCCCGTTTCTCAGAAAGGGTTCAATTGCAAAGTGCTTTGGTGAATTTTAGCATTAGTAAAATCTTGTTTTATACACCATATT
Source organism: Rhabdornis inornatus (assembly GCA_013397075.1). Lineage (NCBI taxonomy): Eukaryota > Metazoa > Chordata > Aves > Passeriformes > Rhabdornithidae > Rhabdornis > Rhabdornis inornatus. Next base: position 896,979 of record VWZS01001907.1, on the reverse strand, counting down.
ACATTACATATAAAGAAAATTTTTAAAACCTTAACTGTTTTTCTGAAGTAAATGAGCTAAAGATGTCTCTGAAGGCAGAGCAACTCACAGTGTCCAGTAATACACAACAGGGCTCCAAGTCAGGAATGTATTAACATGGGATTACTCACAGTGGGTCGTGAGATACTGGTTGATCATATCACTGTTAAGCAGAGTACTTAATTGCTTGCTCAGCATTAGTACTTGTATGGAGAGGTTAAAGAGAATTGATAGAGGGCAGGGAAGCAACCATCTTAAAAAGGGGTAAAAGCACACTTTGACATTGTAAGCGAGTCAGCTAGCTTCAATATCTGAAAGAGCACTGGAATAAATTATCAAATAATCAATTCATAAGCACCTAAAGGATATCAGGGTAATCTAGAACAACCTGGTTTCATTTGTTAAGAACAAATAATGTCAAAACAATCTAAATCCCTTTTTGACAGGGTAACTGCCAAACAGTGAATGGCAAAATAATAGGTATTTATATCTGGATTTCAGTGTCTCATCTAACCTTCTTTTAAGGATCAGGCAGAAATGTGAGGTAAACGAAATCATCGTGAAATAGAAGCACAATTTGTGGAGACACATTTTGAAGGAGAAGTTCTCTTTTGCTATCAAAGGGGTGGCTAGGATTTTAAAAGAAGCCCCCAGGTCTGTGCTGGTCCTACTCAAAGATCAGGCTTTGTAACTTTTTGGTAAAGGAAGAAATGGCCAAAACCTCATTCAGTAAAAGCATCCTTATTTTTTGTGCCAGCATAGATTAGACTCAGCTCAGTGAATACTTAAACTGCCACAGAACAAGAGCAATCTTTGAGAGCCCTTATAGTCCTACATGTCTTCACTTTCTCTTTACTTGACTATTTGACTGAAATGAGAATTTTCTGATTCATATTTTTATTTGTAAGCTGATTTCTTTTCAACAGCTCTTTATGACTTTTCTTGTAAGCTCAGAATAGGGGTACATGAACTGGTTAAACTGAGATTGTCAGTTTGTCTTTCAAATTGATATAGGTCCTGTCCAGTTTTGACCAGAGGATAGCTCATGCTTTTGTGGTCCAGCATGGACCTGCAAGGGCTTCCAAACTCCTGGCCACCCACTTCTCTGCAGCTGTTATGATGAGCTCTATGCCTCAAGCTTTGCCTTTCCAACTCTGTGTCTCTAGCCCAGAAAAATGTTTAATAAATTGTATTTAATAAATTGTGAACTGATTTCAGTATGCAAATACAATATATCTGGAAGAAGAAATACACTTTTGTCTAGGGCACTTGATTTTTAATCTCATCTTTGTGTATAGCGTAAGCATAAAACAGGAGTTTGAGCAGCTGAAGGGAAGATGGTCAAAAATGTTTTCAGGAGTAAAGGGATTAAGACACACGAACCAGCAATTGTCAAGCTGTCTGCCACAGTCAGTCTTAGGAATGAAAGACTGATTCTTGCCTTGATGTGTGTCTTAGATTCTTGTTGGCAAAATCTGTAGATACACTCTTAGCATATTTTGAGTGTCATGTATCCTACAAGACTGAGCTGGAATATGTGTGCTGGAGCTTGTGACAGCAACAGCAGTAACAACTAAAAGAAAACCCCAGCCTAAATCAAATCCCAGAATCAGAGTGATGCAAAGATTTCAATTAATTTCAATGGGCTGTGTGGTCATTTCAGATTGGCAGTCATGGCTGTTATAGTCAGGTTCTATAAAACACAAAAAAAGCAAAAAATCCCTGCATGTACATACCCCTCTCTGTCTCATATTATGCGGTCATCATATATTCAGAGAGGACAGTCACACAAGTATACACAAATATTCTCCCTTGACACAAGTAAAGAAATGCTGACACCTTTAGCACTGCCATCCCCTCAGTGTTACTTTCAAATATTTGATGCATTGCCATACCACAATTTTAATATTTGCCCTCCTTTATAGCTTCCCTGTGACACCATGGCTGCAGGGGTCACATGTCATCCTCCCAATGAATAAGGGCACAAGTCCTGGCTATGGAAAAGCACAAGTCAGACGCTTTGCACTTCTGTCACCTTCCCCACACACATTGTGCATGGGTATGCAGGGCCTGCCTTAAGATAAAGCTTATTGTTCACTTACTCCAGAGGCTCCTATTAAAAGATTCAGAAAGAATTACTTTGTAGAATTTCTCTCTCACTACTGCACACAGAGTTGTGCTGGATGACCTTACTAATGAACATGGTTACCTACTCTGGCAAGGCAGTGTATGTAAGGGAGTGAGCTGGGTGTTGCTCTGCTTTGTACCTCCATCACATCCATGATAGCTGGGCCACGACAGTGGTTCAGGATAGGCAGGGATTAATCAAGCTAGAGAGAGTCTGTGCTGTGAAGTCCAAGGAAGGAGAGGGGATCCGTCTGTTTTCTGGCAGTGTTGTGTTCTCCTGAGTTCAGTATCCCTCTGTTCTGAGTCCCTGTTCAACTTAGTGAGCCAGTGGCATGAGGATACCCAGCTCCCACCCCTTTCCCCATGCCCTTTGACACTGTTCCACCAGTGACCAGCTAAAGAACATAAAGATTGTACAGGTTGTTTTGTGCTGGGTGTGGCTCAAACCATAGATCCACAGCAGGTGTTTCTAGATCAGTTGTGTAAGGGATGATCAAGGGCTGAGAGGGACCATAGTTTTAAGCTTTCTCTTGAGTTAAAGATCTCCAAGAGCAGAATTTCTTCTGCATCCCAGACGAGATAATTGACCTTACTGTTAAAACTTATCTAGATCTTCCTTGTGTCTTATTCAAACCACCAAATATTGATACACATTTTTTCTTAAAAGCAATACAGTCAAGTACTGTCAGAACTCTTTCCTATATATACCTACTTAGAGACTGTAAAGAAACTACATTAAATAAACAGATTAGGCATTCCAGTCTGTTATAGAGGGATATGTTTTATGGCTTCCATATTATTCTGGTATCTTGCTTCAGAACCTTTTCCAGATGATCAGCATCCTTCCTCCAGATGTGTGTATTTGGTTTCCTCTCATCATCTCAGAGTATTTTTTCAGATCCCTGCAGTCCTGGAGACACTCCCATTTTGGGATTAGCTCTTGTGCTAGTTATATGACTTTGCACTTGACTGTAATCAGAGATGTTGCTCGGATAAGCCCACCTTACAGAGATCTCCAGGTGAAGCTTTGTAACTACCATGACTCATCATTATTTATTTTATTGCCAATTCTTCAGCCACACAAATGGATGTTCTGTTTTTCTTTGAGTTAATTAATAGAGATATTGAGTAGTTTTGCACTCAAAACAGATTTCTTAGATGCTCAGTAGGATAAGTCACTTATAATGATAATCCTCCATTTACAATTACTTTTTAATGGTGCATCGGTTGAGTGGGAATTGAATTTATTTAGTAAGGGCAACATTCATTTGTGTAGTGATATTTTTTATCAAAGGCCAGAAAAGACAATGTCAGCTGCCTTACAGAAACCTAAATATATTGTACCAGTACCAGTTACCTTACCAACCAAATTCGTAAATGCATTAAAACCAACATGAATGCTTTCAGTGGGACAAGATTTTCCATGTTGTCACTTTGTTTGGTATCAGTTGTGTCACCTTTTTTTTATACTTCACTGTTTCCCAGTTTCACAGAACTAATGCCAGGCTAAGAAGCCCAGAACACTACAGCAATACTACTTAGCTTTGTAAGTATTTGCACACATCAGGTTATATTCTCCAGTGCAGTAGAATTGTCTTGGTATTATGAAGCTTATTGAACAGAAATCCAAATGAAAGATTCAGGGTGGCATGCACCTTGCCTAACATTAGCTTTCTAAACCTTAAGACATTGCATAGATTGGTCGCTTAGGCATCTTCCATAGTCTTCTAAGAGGGCAATTTGCTTCTTTGTAAGGTGTATTTCTGAGGAGGTGAGATGAAATACCAGAGGATGAAATGCTCTTTGGTATGCTATTCTGTTTCTTTGTGAAGTGCATGAGGTAAGCAGTTAATTGATCTTTTGGGCAGGTGGCCAGTCGAGATGCTTGCCAGCCTCAGAAAGTTCCTCATTCCTCCTTTTAATAGCCTTATTCCCAGACATGCATAATCATTTTCACTCATCTAACCAGACCATGTGGTCTTTAAATACTTCCTTAGGCAGACAGCTGTCTTCTCATTTTTATCCCATAAATTAAAAACTAACACAAATACACTGAAGTGTCTTAATGACGTACCTGTGCTGAAGATATTCTGATGTCTAGGCAAGACAATTGGTCATTTAGGGACTGTACCTGCAGGCTTTGACTGAAGGAAGGAGAGTATACGGCCCTTCCATTGGGACTGCTCATAAAAAGAAGGGCTGCAGACGCATTGCATGGCATAGGCCGAGGTGCAGTTCCTACATTGTTATCAATGGTGACCTCATGATGTTAAAGGAGACACAGTGAATATTATTCCAATATAGACAAAAATTTCCACTATAAAGAGTGGTTACAAAAGAAACTGAGATTTTTATACTTTTCCAGACCTTTGTATCAGTGTAAGAAATGTCTTGCTGGGTCAGATTATTGGTTCACCTTGCTGAGTTTTCTGATTCCAGCAGTGCCAGCTGGAGACTATATTTGGGGAAAGCTTGAGTATTTGATCAAAAGAGTTATTACAAAAATCAGCATTGCCCTTATAACCAAACCTAGTTACTTGTGAGCCACAGTGGGGAGAATAATACTAAGGCAATTATCCTCCTACTTGCTGTATGGATATCTCATTTTGGAAATTTTGTAAGCACAGGTACAGTGTCATTTTGTGCAGTTGTTCTTTAGGCTGTTGTTCCTGGAGTAATGAGACTCTGTACGTTCAAGATTTATTACATGGACAGAACCTCATGACAACAGATAAAAGATGGAAGAATTGACACCTTAACAATTTCAGAAAGCAGTCTTAGAAAATGAACAGTGATATTAGAATCTGAAATTGTCTCGTTGTTCTAGTCCTTGACTTTTTTGCAATGAATGCTTAGCACTGGCTAGTGGTTACAGTTAGTCCCTCTGTGCCTCTGCATCCTGACTTTAAAATGCAGAAAGTAGTATCTGTCTCCTTCATGGGATATTGTCATTATGAATATATAAGAGATTATGAGATATTCAGATACTGAGGAATAGGGTCTATTTAACATATCTAATCTAGAGATATATAAAATACAGAGGGTTCCAAGAAGTGGCTGGAATCTCTTTATAAAGGGGAAAAAATTACATCTGAGGAGGCTATGAGAGCACTGGAAAAATGAGCAAAATGTGAACATGACCATTACAAAATAAGAATGTGGAAACATCAGAAGAAGGATTAAAAGGAAGCTTTAAGCAGGACATTTTCACATATGTGGTTATAAGGGAATCACATGGGAGTGGGAGAATTCTGCCTAGAGCTGGAAGACCCAGTGTGGACAGACATGTCTTTTCTCCTTTAAATTCCAAAGTCATCACTGACTGTCTGTGTGGCTCTGAGTAGGTCATCCTGTGTCTGAGGCACCATCCTCTCCACTGGTGACACAGGGGTAATGGACCATGACAGGGAGATGAGAGATTACAGATGGGGAGATTACATTAACTGATGTCAGAAACATTGTAAGCACTTCATAGGGGTGTACTAAAGGAAGATCAAAAAATACCACCATTTGTTAATCACAACATTAACTAGAAACATTTGGAAGATCATGGACTGCTGTTATTTTAAAAATAGAATGGATGTTGTCAGTGATGAAAGACGGAGAAGTGATACAGGGACAGTTGCTGCAGTGCAGGGGCATGTCACTCATCTGATCCCTGCAGTGTTGGTGGGTAGTATCTGGTATCCTCTTTCTTAAGAATCAGTTGTCAGATCCAGCTGTGCCTCAGACCAGTCCTGGACCACCCAAGGATGAATAGCCTTTTCAGCCATCTCCTTTGAGAGGAAGAAGTGCCAGGTGTGATGTGGCTTTTAGAAGGTGAGAACCATGTGAACTACTCTGAGAACAGGTAGTACAATTTCCCTGATTGCAGGGGGACATTACACATGGTCTCTGTCTCGTGGGCAGCATTGGAACAGGTAGCATGTGCGGGAAGGCATGGAGAAGACATCACAGAGCACCTGCAGTGTCCAGAGTTCAATCAGCCTTTTTCCAGGTGGAGATTCATTCTCCTCTCTTTACTCTGAATAACCAAAACATGCCTTCAGCCGCTGTTTCAAGAGACAAACCATGGATATCTGGCACCTCTATAAACCATCTCAGTGAATCAAAAGAACCAGAGTGCATTGTAAAGACCTTTACGCTACTTGCTTGTTTCCAGGTAATTGAGAGGCTGCCCTGGTGGTAGCCAAATTGTTGGTCTGGATTCCAAGCATCTTTCCTCTGTCTGTGACACTATCGCTTCTTTGTCCCCTTCGTTCCTTTTGTAGCTGTCTCACATTTAATATTGAAACTCAGCATTCCTTGGCCAGGGCCCATTCTTTTCTTCTCTATTTGAACACTGGCTAACACAGTAAGGTACTGGTCCATGACCAGAACTACTGGGCACTATGCTAATGATTATAATGGCAGTAATTAATAATGCTTTGTTCTTTGATCTCTGGGCTTGCTGAGGCAGTCAGCTGCTCTAATTGTTCTCCGCCCCAGGGCTGAGTATGTAGTCAGCTTGCTCTTTTTGGCTATATCTGTTGATTTGATCTTGGTGCCCTGTTTTATATGTTCACCCTGTCTTCAGACTGGCAGACTGGAGTCTCCTAAAGTGGTTTTGAGGGCAGTTATCCAGGCTGCCTTTGGATCCACTCCTTTCCCTGGGAATGGCTTGTTTTCCCTTGTATGCTCTACTGCTAGTGTTATTTTTCTCTGTTCACACTAGCTGCCAAATAAGGTGTTCATATTTCCCTGTTGTGCTGATGCCTTGTCATGATATGGCAGTGGTTTTTTTACACTGATAAATATTATTCATAGGTCAGTTGTTACTTCCAAGTCCTTATATCCGTACACAACTTCTGTTGGTGGACTGGGAATTTCAAGTGGAGAAATCAGAAGCAGTAAGTATCTGAATTACTAGACTGAACATCTCAGCTGATCCAAGGAGGAAATCTGAAAGGCTAAAATGGTATGGATTTGTGTTTCATGTCACAAATCACACATGCTTGTACATTTTTTTTTGAGGAAACACACTACCAGTTGTATGTGTAGTCCTGGAAATGGCAGTGGACATCCCTGTGCAACTGTGAGGGAGGTTTGTCCCTTGAGAGACAGAGGCAGACTTCTCAGCAAATGGCTTCTCTAGAGCATATTGGTTCTCCATTTAGTACTTAAATTGTCCTAATAAGAGAAGTGATGAAAATTTGCATTCCCCTCCCCTTTAAAAAAAACAACATTCTAAAGCCATTGCTAGTTCCTTAACAATTGAAGAGGCTTCCATCTGACAATCCTTCTAGGTAGCTGAACTGTATCCTGCTTATATCAGCTGTGCTGCCATAATGTAAGTGGTGTCACTGGGACAAGCCAGCTAAACATATTGTGGATAGCTGAGGTCCTAAAGAGAGGCTAGATAGGTGTGGCCTCTTCTCCCCAGCAAGACCTCTAACACCTTTTCCAGAAGTGGAGTGGTCCCATCTGCATGGCAGGTTTCTGCAGCTGTGATACCATTTAGATCTCTATAAAACAGCATGCCATCAGAAGGCAGAGTGTAAGGAGGCAAGAGTCTTGAAAAATGGGAACTGAAACCCTCTTGCCTTTATTCCAGACTCTCTCAAAATAATTTCTAAGCCACCCAGAGCAGCTGCAATACTGCACAGGTCTAGCACCTAACAAGGAAACTAAACTCGTGAGTCACTCCAGGAGGGCTGGGCTAATGCGCAAAGTTTGGAAACTTCATCCCTTCATCAAAACCACAAAAGCCCAGGGGAAGGCGTAGACTGGCAGGATTAGAAATACAAGGGTGTTAGAGAACACAGCAGGAGACCTAACCCAAATTTGGTGACCTGCCTGAACAAACACCTATGACAGGGAGCTGAGGAATATGATATTTGTGCTTGTGTGAGAACCAGCTTAGTGGAATAGCAATTATCATCTGCTGAAATGGCCAGAGCATGGTGGAAAGTCAGGACACATCTTTTCTAGATGGAAAATGTGACCTATCAAAAAATGATTGATTGTTTCTCAGGACTTGCCAAGTCTTCCAGGTTATTCAACATCACTCCAGCTGCAGTAGTGGAGAGGACAAAAACACTCCTGCAGCTAACCTGTGTTAACACTGGAGATAGAGAGCAGATCATATCTTACACAAGGCTTCAATTTTCTTGTGAGGTCTTTTGGGGCATTTGCAAGCAAAAACAGGTCCTATTTTGCTTGGGGAAAAGGTTTCATGCAGTGAAGAGAATCAAAGATTTCCTTTTTGACTTCTCATACTCCCATTCCCTTCTCTTGGCACAGCAATCAAATCCTCTAGCAATGGATTCAGCCTTGCAGATGAACTGTGGGAAGAGAGCTGAGGCCGAAGCATCTCACTATGCCAGATCCTTGCTGGCTGGATTCCTTAAGTCTACAAAAAAAGGAAGATCAACATAAAACATCTGAAAAGCAGAACTTGGAACAGTCAACTTCTTCTGAAGACTAAATTCCCAAGGGTTTCTTTTCCAAACAAGATGGGGCAGTTTAGGAAAAAGCCAGAAACTTTCAGTTCCATTTTATTAGTGCGTTAGCAAGAATCGCCCATTAGCTCATTCTCATCTTGCTGCTTCACTTAATGGATTTCAGATACATTCTTGTATCTACCCTGAAACTAGCACTGATCCCTTCTGACCCCTAGCCTGTCCTCCAAATCCATTCCTTGCAGCTAGGAAAAGACAGATGTCTTCCTGCAATCTTGGAAGAAATGAAGGATCTAAGTGCATTTAAGTGCTGGTATGCAAATGTTATTAAAGGGCAGAATAAACTCTGATGCAGGGTTACACCATTGTGCATAGAGCTGTTAATTTTTATACTGTATTGATGTTTCATTCCCATTTTCTTTTGTTTAATGAAAAGTTTGCAGTTCTTCCCTTTTCATAAAGGGGCTGCAGTGTTTATTATGAACATTCAGACTCCCCGGTCAGGGCAGAGTTAATAAGCACATAGTAAACAAGCAAGAACGTGTGAAAACAAAAAATACAGATAATTCTTTATTCACTTTGACCACAGAGTCCTGTGTCTCTGAAATCTTGGCAACTCCCGAACTCAGAGTTCCGCCCTCCACTGGGATGAGACATTAGCTAGTGTATCAAGCAATTACATAGGGTATTTTTTTCTGCAGAGCTGTGACATCATGCTTGGCAGCTCCCCAAGGCACCAGATCCAATTACCTGAGTCACCAGCAAAGGGAAATTGCCAAGAGGCTGTCACTGAATTCAGCTCTGGTGAATGCAAGAGCAGAAAAAGCCAAGTGAAATGGCTGACAGCAGACAGGGGGAGGGAGGGGGGAGGGAAGGGAGCAGCAGCAGTTCCTCATCAGATACATGGAAGGAGAAATGGTTAAGGAAAGGATGAAAAAAATCCAGGGAGAAGGAGCTAAGAAAGAGCCATAGGGTAAACTCTGTAGGGAGAATTTCCAAGTGTTCCTTCTGTCCTACATAAGGGATGATTGGAGCCACTAGATTGACACAGGTCAAATGCTCTTGGAAGAGTTTTTTGGTATGTAATTTAAAAATTAATCTTCACTGTCAGTGGAACTGATGCCCTTTTCTTTCGTGATCCCATCTGGAACGTAGTTTTTCAATTTGCTGCATTTTCCAGCTTTCTGCTAAAGCTGTTTTCAAGGACTGAGAAACGGACCTCATTGGTGCTTGCTGTTCCCTGCCCTGGGTTATGTTCCCTTTGCAGCTGCAGTATCTTCCTTGCCTGGAGGAGTTTGCAAGGAGTACAAGGTTCCTCTGAATCTGGCACGTGGTGCCTTGTTTTCATAATGAATCCTCTGGAGGCTTCTGTTAATTACTTCACCAGAATTCTTGTATATAGCATCAAAATGAAATTCCCTTAACACAGAGAAGAAATATAGGCCTGTGTTGCCTAATGAGCCAGCACTGAAGTGGTGACTTTAACATACACAAAAGTATACGATGGATATCAAAGCCCTGGCATAAATATGTTCCCTCCACAGATCACATTTGCAAATTGGGAGATGCTCACACGGTGAATTCCACCTGCATGCAGCATAACCAGCTAGGGCCAGAGAAGGAGGTCTTATGTGCTGGGCACAGGCAGTATAGGCACACGGCATTCGTCAGGAACACCAGCACATATAGACGTATCTGGTAAGATGAAGAAAGAAAGTCCATAAACCACAGAAATACACACTGCTCACAAGCGCAGCTTGAAGTACTGTGTGCACGCAAAAGCTATTAAGATGTAGATGCAGCCTCATTAATCTGGGCTGTTTTACAAACCCTATTCCCTAGTTTTCGTAGGGGATTTAGGTGATAAATGAGGCCATTTTGAAATCTGGCAAAATGCCGCCTTCCTCAGAGCATACTACAGAATAAAATTCTTATATAATGTGTTAAGCATGAGGGGGAGGGGGCATCTCCAGGAAGGAACACATGTCTGGGCGTGTGTTTGCATGTAAACTATTAGCTTTATCTCCACTGCAGTGCATTTGTGCAAGTATTCTGTGTGTCTGTGTTGTGTGGGGGGGTATACAGCCGAGGCTATGTGAACTGATTTGCATATTGGATAGGAAGAGAAGGGACCTCTGAGTGTAGATCTCATATCTGCCCCCATCCCCAGGTTGGGAAACTTGCCATGGCTGACCTTCAGGGTCTACTACAAAGGTTATGGGTTAAGCAGGAATAAGGGCCTTAATTTATCATGGGTGGGTTGGGGAGTTGTCTAGCAATAAAGATATCTTGTCAGCATCATGACCTTTGCTTTGTGTTTGTGAACTTTCGCTATCGGTACCCTAGGGGCTTAGGAGAAATGAAGGGTATGAACAGAGATTTATGGGTATGTGTATGGTGTGACTATCATGTTCGGTAATTGTGGAACCATGTGTGAAAAATATTTACATACATCTTGTCCTTTCCCCTCCTACATTACAGACACTGTAATTTATCGATTAGTCTTTATTGAGATTGCTTCTGGCAGTGCAGAGCTTCAAACAGCTTTGAATGGGTGCCACTGATGGAATCTTCTGTAAATGAGTGATGCTTCATCACACTACGACCCCCTAGTTTGTACAGTAGCCCATGTCATCTCTACATTTTTACAACACCCCACTTGGGTAGGAGACTGCATATACACAAGTTGCCTGTGTTCCAACTGGGCACCAGTACAGGCACACTGGTCAGCTGGCTGCTAACAGAGTGTGCTGCAGTTAGATTTTGCCCCCCTTCCAGAACTCTGTGGAGGCACGAATTTGGGTTGCAGTACTTGATCCAGCCACTCACTTTCATGAAACTTATTGCATGAGGTTTTTCCTGGGATTTAATTGCCTGAGGGTTCTGCGAATTGGACTGCAACTAATCACAATGTTAAATGGGTAACAAGGAGAGAGGTTTGTAGGCAGCACACTCACATAGGATTTCTTTCCTTGGAAGGTAGTCTAAAGAAAAATATTTACTTCTTTCACCAAACAGAATTTACTTGGCTTAAGACCGAAGTTAGGCAAGATTCAGATCTGTAACACCAGCAGTCACTGAGTTTGGTATCTCCCTGCAGGTGGGAAAAAAAAAAAAAGATTTATCTTGTTGAAAATCTATTTTCAAGGAATTATGGTTGGGGAAAGAATTGATTTGATTTATTCTTTAAGATTAGTTCCCCCCAGTTTCAGCTAATCATTTCCATGTCTGAAATAACTGACCTATATAATATCATAGTCTGTCTTTCAGGAGGTTTCTGTGGGCATACTCTTCTAACTGAATTTGTGGAGTGTATTTGCAGAACACAGAGGCACACCCAAGCTAGCTTTCCTTGGGTTAACTCAGGTTAATCCACTGCCATTGGAGAAATGTGATCAGCACAGGTAGCTGCCTCAACAAATACCCCATTCCCAGGAATTCCTGCTGCTTCTGCTGCAACCCATCCCTCTACACTTCCCTATTCCTCCTCTTTATATGCGCTACCTTAAAATGAGTCCTTTTGCATTTCTCCAGAGCAGAAATGTGTTTGCCTTCAGCTGCAGGTCCTGTTCTGCAGCTGCCAGGGCAGAAGGCAGGTCCATGTGGGGTGAGTGTGTTGAACACATAGGGCATGCAGGGGCCAGCACCCAGCCAGGCACCGCACATCTTCCATGCCTGGAGAGGCTGTACTGGGCCTCTCATCTGTGTCTGCATGGAGTGATGGCTCAGGGCACGTACTCTCCATCTGCGCAGGCCTGCAGTGAGTGCACAGACACGTACCTTCCACCTGCCTGTGGGTGAAGTGGCTGTTTGCTGGGGACCACCTGGCATCAGGCAGGTTGTCAGAGCTGTGGTGGGATCAGGAGGCTGGTCCTTGTTCCAAATATCCTTGTTCCTCTCTTTTTCCTTGTGCAGATTTTTTTGATGAAAAAGAGGAGCATGTTGAGGAGCATCCCCAAAGGTAGTTCAAGCACACAGATCTGTGCTTTAAGTGCTGCTTACAGGATGGGCTTAATCCTTGGGTATATCAACAGCCCAGTTCCAGAAGGGACTGTGGTACAGTATAGAGACCCTACAGCCCCTCTAACATCCTGGCTTGGATGCTGGGAGCAGTCTGGCTGCAGTGGCACTGAGCTTGATTCACAAAGATTTGCTGTGTTTGCTTTGTCCTGTAGAGTTGGTTTTGTTTTGAGACTGTTCATCACAAATATCTTCATTTGAATTCAGTGTCCCTTTTGTAATGGCATCTGGATCCTGAATAGGTCCTTGAGGTGCTGCTACTGCAACAATAATGCCAATAATGATAATAACCACAAGTGGAGGATCACAAGTGCAGCACAAAGTACTTGCTTCTAGCCTTCAGATGGATCAATACTCTGACCTTCAAAGTCAAGGCATATTTATCTACTGAAGATATTTTTAATATTTACTTGGAATTTTAATGTGGTTTTATACTTTCCCTCCGCCACTTCAGCAATTAGTTCGTGATACCAGGGTATCTGTGTGGCTCAGCAGTAGAGGCATTCAAAATACCCTCTGGAAAAGGTTTCAGAAAACTTCACACTCTTTCTAAAATGGCTGCTCTGTAGCACACATATCTTAGAAGGATAAGTGGTGATAGGTGGTTAGAGATTTGTCTGCAGTGACCTGAATGATTCATTGACAACAGGGTGTGTGAGCAAGTGCAAAGAAAGCTGTGCAGCTTGGCCTGCCTCTGAGCCTGCCATTGACCAAGGAGCACTGCACTGTCTCCCTGTGCCCAAATCCCATTTGTGAAAGCCTCAGTGTGGCTGTTCAAGCCTGCTTTATCCTCCCTGGCCCAGATGTCAGTCATACTGGTGGGTGTCACACAAGCAGGACCTTATCTGGGATGCACTTCATGCAGTTGGACTAAGCTTCAGCTGGTCATGATGGTATGTCATGATCTGTGTCCCATGGGTGCCTGATCTGCAGAGGATACTGGTCTGTCACTTCTGTCTGCTACTTCAGCTCAAGCAGCTTCAGAGACTCACACTTTATATTTTGGAGACAGGCACTGTAGTCCTGACGGGGAGACAAAATGGCTGTTGTAGGTACTTGCATATATTCTTTTTTATATATGGCATTTTAAACATAGATAATGTACAGTGCAATGCAACTTGTATGTGCATAAATGAAGCTTCCTATCAAGCTTCAGTGGTCACAGCAGCCTGCACCCAGCCTTTTCTTACAATAGTGCTGGTCCCTGGCTCTGGCCAGAGTGCAGCACATTCCAATGAGGAGTGAAATTTCACAGCTGAACCCCCACTCCCGAGGTGACCCTATTCTCCAGCCTCCTGTTGTTTCACAATAAGGGATGGGGTGTCTAACTGAGGCTACAGCTCTCATGTTGCTGGCAGGGAGTGGAAATGGCAGCAGCATGATTTCTAATGAAAGTGCCCCATGACCTCTTCTGTCCAAAGCAGGACGCTGTCCCCCAGGGACCTCCTGCCATCCACATGTCTCTGAGCTAGCAGGGAAGCTTTTTGTAGTAGGCTTGTGACCCCCAAAGTAGATGGATTTTCCATATTACATACACAGCCTGCTTTCTGCTTTTAGAGTATGCAAAAGATGTACCAGGAGCTGGGTCTGCAGCATTCCCAGGAAGACAGTGTACATGACTGCACGTGTGGCAGTGGGGTGGAGGGCAACAGGATGGGAATGGAGCAGAGGATAAAGATCCTCCTTTCTGCCATGCAAAATCTGTCCTCCTTCCTTCTCCCCCCGTCCTCCCCCCTGTCCTCCCCCCTTCCCTTATATTTTTGTATCTCCACATCTGTGTAAAATTCCAGGCACTTGAGGCTCCCAGGAGATAGCATCATTTTTGTGTTAAGGATGCTTATTGAATTTGACAAATAATGATTTATGACAGGACAACCCGCATGGGGCGCAGTGAGGAGTCTCAGTGCCTCGTCACAGGCTGGGATTCTGTTTAATTCCCATCTCAGCTCCTCTTTTGCCTCTCATTGGAGCTTAGAGCAGATCAGACTCGACAGATGCTGGGAATATATTGCTTAGCCAAGAGAATGAGTTCAAGAGAGAGCATGACACAAACAAAGAGAGCAGAGTGAGAAACTGATCTTCCTGTGTCTCTCCCTTTAACCCATGACCACACCTCCAAGACCTTGTAGGATACTCAATAAATAAATTAACTTCTAACTGCTGTGGTAGCCTGGGTTTGATTCCAACTTCACTGAATTTTCTGCATGTCATAATAGTCTAAATTCAGTTTGCAGGCTGCATTTGCTGTCTTCTGGGCCAGCTGAAGTCTGGATCCTCTGGATGCAGCTCACTCAGATCTGCAGCAGATTTTGCTACTGTCTCCTTTGGCCATTCCAGTTGCAGTTCCACTGTGTACCTTTGACTTCCACCATCCTCTCTGTTCTGGTCGTGGAGCCCACACACAGCTCTGCCTCTGCACTTCAGTCTTTGCTGCAGATGCCGAGAAAACTGAGCCAGACCAGGTCTGGCAGGACTCAGAAAGGGAGGCTTTGTGCTGCACTGTGTGACTGTGGCCTTGCCACTTCCAGATCTGGTTCAGATCTTTGAGCAGCTTTGCCACTTCTGCCAAATGTAGATCCCAATCTGATAAACCTGGCCCAGGTAGAACCAGTCAAGGTGTTTCAGGACTCTGCTGCTGGGGCTGTGAGGGCTGGGAACCATGGTGCAAAGACACATGAGAGATTTCACACAAATCCTGCTGGATTCACCAGGGCTGGCTTAGTACCAGCCTGACCAGAGATGGACTTCCTTAGAGCCAAGCAGGTGTCTTTCCACTGTGCTGTGAGCACAGTGAAACTCACTTAGTTCAAGCACTATGGAGATGCAGAAAGGCAGCTCATGTCTGGCACTGTGCCCAAGCTAATAAACCCTCCCAAACCCAGAGTGCTGGGAGGTGCAATGTGGAGACATTTCAGTGGTCCTGTTGGGAAGCAGCCCAGGTCCAGCAGGGTTGATGCTGAGCCAGAGCTAATAATCCCTGCTGGACTTAGGCCGAGCTTGTGCAGAATGACTGGGTGTCCCTGCATTGCATTTCCAGCACATCCTGTGGGCCCCACATTAAAGGGTCTTTCCGCTGTCTGAGGTATATCCCAGTCCCCTTATCTTGGGTCATGGAAACATGACAGTAATGTCTCAGGGACAGACGGTGCATGCACCAATCCTTTCAGTGACAGCAGTCTGTGAGAGGTAGGAGGGTGGGAAGGTCTGGAGGGAGACACCCCTCTGCTGGCAGCATGGGGGAGGCTGGGCGGCACATGGCTGCTCCAGATGGAAGCCATTAACCAGGAATGTCTGTGATGTGGTCTGGAGCAGTGTAAACAAGAGCCATGAATTATCCCGCACCTTGTAAGCAGGGCTGGAAAAGATTCCCTGCCATCCTCTCCTTAGTCCCTCCTCTATCTCCCTCTGTCCTTTTACCTGCTCTCTCTTAATTCCCCGTATTGCTGTAGACATTTCTATATTTCCATGTGTGGTTAAGTAAGGCTGTGCTTTCTTCAGTCCTTCTGCTTTTAACCCATGCTGCTATTCCTGAGAGAAGGGGAAAGGCTAGAGTTGGAGAGGGGCCAAGGTCTCATGAACCACCTCTCAGCTAAATCAGCTCTTGGATGAGTGAATACAGCTCACTGGCATACTGGGCACATTCACTGCTTCAGACACTCCTGCCAGCAGCAATACCCTCCTGGTCACCCTGCCAGAGACTCTGACTGGTCCCTCAGCCTCCATTATTATTGAGTGGGCTGGCTCCTAAGAAAGGGGACCACCACCAGCTTGCTCAAGGTCTAAACCAACTCAATATTCTGTCACAGTTTACAACAGCACTAGTGAAGGATCCTGTTATCCTCAGGCTCCAGAGTAGTGTCCTTCAGGTCATCTAAATACAGAGATCAGCAGAAAGCATTGAGGAGAGAGTAGCTGAGCAGAAATGCCCTTTACCTGACAGGTTCTGGTGGAGTGGCTAAACTGACCATACTGGATGCTCCTCCTTATTAGCAGCTGCTTCTCCAGACAGCAAAATCAAAACAGGTTTATGTTTATACATTTCAGCAATCCCAACTAAAAGCTCTAGTTTCTAGTCTAGAAACTATAAATGTTAAGATCTCTTCACTTGCTATTGAGACATAGCTATTTCTGGCAAGGAAGAAGGAAGTTATTTAACAGAGCAAAGCAATGCTATGCAACATTTGAAGTAGCAGGATGCTGCATCCAACCATCTATGATATGGAAAATTTAGGAAGCAAAATTAAATTGGTCAAATTGAAATACCAATTAACACATGGTTCTCCAATAGAGCCATGTATTATTTCAGGCCCAAAAAGGGAACTTCAGTTTTGAAAACCAGATGAGTCTTCTGCTCTATCATGTGCCCAAAATAGCACTGGTTTGTGGGGTCACTCCTTACCACCTGCTGAACTCTCCATGCCCCATCCTGTAGCATATATTTCCCGTGGACTGATCTGAAAAGATATCATCCACTCAGACACCTCTGCGTCTGAGCCCTGATGGGAGCACTCTCCTGAGTTAGATAGCTTCAGAGCAAACGTCCTGAGTGTCTGCATTTCTGACTCTGCAGTGGCAAAATATTGATTTGTTCCATTTTAGCCAGCCAAATGCAGAGTATCTCCATGGGGGAATGATCTCCAGTGCTTCTGGACAAAGGCATTATAACCCACACCAGTCTCTGCTGTTAGGGTGGATGTCATCTCTCCAGGACAAAGGATGGGGCATGGTGGGCCCCCTGCAGCAACACATGTCCCAGGAAGCAACTCAGCTTGGTGGCAAAATGGTTTTTGACGGAATCTAATATGGATGGCAGTACCTCAGAAAGCAGATGTCAGGAGGAATAAGCCCTGGCCAGCTAGACTGCTGCATGATTTAGACAGCAGCCTAATGTCTATTCCTTACCACCTCCAGGAGGGTGTCTCTGCTAATAGGGCTTCTTCCTATCAGCAGCCATTCTCCATTTCTTGAACAGTAATGAAGCAAAACTGGTTTGGGAAGAAAAATGTAGATGATAGTGGGCAGAACTCCAGACCTTTTCCAGTGTTCTTGTGAGCACATCCAGCAGGTCACATCTATTTCTGTGTCATGAGACAACCCAAAACTCAATTCTTCTAGCAATCCCATGGCCTAATCTTTATTAGTGAGGTTACTTTGTACACTTTGCGGCTCCTAGTCCTGCTGCCCGCTTCAGAGCCAAACAGTCGTTTGTTGTTATAATTCAAGTTATAATGCAGTACAATACAAATGTTGTTATAATTCAAGTAATTTCTGTAAGTTCAATTAGGATGTACCATTTTGGACCAGAAATGAAAGTGGCCCATTTATAAGATCTGGGCTGTAAAATAGGCTGGATAATCTCTGATCACTAGGAGTATCTGCCTGGGAAAACAGGCTGGGTAATCAGATATGGTAAATACAGTATACACAAGAGGTAGAAGTTTCATATTTTGAGATCACATGCCTGGTTCAGTGAAATTTCTTTCCCTGTATAATGCAATGTACTCAAGGTCAGATGGATTATCTGATATTCTCACTGTTCTCTGAGATATTATCAACTGGACACTGTTAAGACTGGCCTTCATAACAGGTATTCCCAGTTAATCAGGTAACCCTGTGGTCATGTTTTCAGAGATTTTAAGGACAGAACAGATAATCTTCTCTGGTTTTTTACATAATGCAAGCCCTGATTTTAATTCAGCTGGGACACACAACTATTCATTTTCACTTTCAAACATAATAAGCGTAAAGTATGTCTTTGCACAGTCCTTGTATTTAGAGCTGGAGAAATCCTAATTGGTCTCATTTCATGTGTCTCCTGGGGACCAGCAGAGGATCATTTCCTTTACTGAGTGCAGATATAAGTTCTAAGTGATTCAAAAGATAGAATTTTCACTGCTTTCCTGGAAAAAAATTTTCTCCATTTGCAAAAAGTTCTTGCTTATTTTCTCCACTGTTTCAAATAATTCAAATCTCTGGAAATGTTTTCATCTCAAAAGAGGCTACCAGCTTTCTCTGTATACTGCCTCTCAGGGATTTGTACAGCTTTTCCTTGACTCCAAATTCACTTTAACATCACTTTGACTTTTTTTCAGGTGCAAAATCCACGGATCCTTGGATCCTCCACTTTCTCATTTTCTTGGCCACCTCGGGTAAGTCTTGCCTGTCATCCAAGCTTGAACCCTCTGCTTCAGAGCATGCTCAGCAGTGAGTAGCTTGCTGAAGTAATGGGTCTTGGGCGTCTCTGCAGCCAGGAAGCTGCTGCCGCCCACTGCATACATCAGTGCCAGAGATACTGTCTCCATGGCAACTGAGAGCTTTTTGTTTTTCTGATGAACAGTTTCAAAGAATAGAAAAAGCACATCTGGAGCTGCCATATCAGCTGCTCCCTGCCCCCCTGCCTGCCAGAGTCAACAAGAGACAATACCTCAGTTTTAGCAGACCTGGGCTGAACATCTCAGGAGACAGAATGAAAGCAAGTGAGGTGTACAAGAGACAGGAGTGTAGTGGAGTGTATTATTGATTTAAGGATGGCTTTGGGTTGGTTACTTTACTGTTTTCATGTTAGAGGCTTTGTGTGGGAGTAGCTCAACCACACCAGCCTACTGTGTATTTTCTACCTGCTATGTGTTGCTGAACATTCGAGCAGGACTAATTTTTGTATCCCTCATTTGTAAAGGCAGAGTTTTTAAGTGACCTTAGTTCAACTGTACTTCTCTTATGGGATAGAAAATTATTATGTAATTTTCTTTTTGGTCAGTGCTTCAGAAAGGTACTTTAGAATTGTCATTATTTTCACTTTCTGTGTCTAGTTCTAGGAGCAAGTGTTTTGCTGCTGTTGTCTGCTGTGCAAGAAAGCCTCTTTTTTGTAGCTGTTAATGGCGTCTGGGCTATCAAACAGGAAAGCCGTTTCTGGCATGGGACCATACTTAGCCCAGTCTGGACTGTATGTGGTTTCTTTAACTTCTTTGACTCCTTATGGATCGTCCGTCAGAGAATTTTTTGCTCTGTTCTCAGAAAGGAGATCAGGTGATCCTGGTCCTTCCCTGCCTCACACCAGCCTCTCTTGAATACAGCAGTTCTAGCAGACAATTTAACAAAGAGGTGATGCTGGCTGGCTATGTCCAGCACAGGAAGAGGCAGAGGAATTGGGCTCCCTGCCATCAACCTCTAACTTCAGCAAGCGGGATATGGGAAAACACAACCCCAGCCAAATAAAGCTGGCCTGCAAAAGACCTTCATTCCTGAAGAATTTTTGAATTAAATACTGGCTACAGCCAGCCAGATTCCACTGAAAATGACTATGTCAACTGGTTTTAAATAACAGTCTTTCATGTATGTGCTTTTTATGTTGCATCCCATTGTCTGTTGATTTCCCCATAGACACCGAGGAATTAAATCTTTTGCTCAACACATTTTTGTTCCTTCTTACTTGGCAAACAAGGATTTTTGAGTCTGACTAGAAACAAGATGGCTGTCTATGCATTCCTCACCATCCATTTCCCGAATGGCTGTTGGGAGGAGGTGACAGCTGCCTTTGTGCACCTGACAAAATCAGTGCCTCCTTTGGGTTTTCTGCATGCCTATGACTCATTCCTGTAGCAATCCCTGTTACTCTTCCTATTATTTTAGTAGTGCTGTGGGAGTCCTTCTGTACTCTTTATGGAACAAGCCAGTCCTAACTACACTGGGCTTCCTTTGTAAACAGGCAATTCATTTCCAAACCTTCTCCTAAGAGTGCCAGCTCCAGTGTGCGACAGTAGTCACAGATTGCAGAATTATTTCTGTAAGTTATCTACCTCCAGTGTTGAGCCAGGAAATGAGAATTAGTCCCTCCTGGGGACACAGTGCCCTTATTGCACTGTATGAGAAGAAGTCTGATTTCTTTGTGAAAAAAAAATGGAACAACTAAAGCCACCTGAATCCCTCTCCCTGGAAGAAATTCTGACAGAGACTTGGAAATGGCAGCTACAGTATTCCTTGAAATTACTGAAAGCAAATGGTAATGAGGACCAGCTGGAAAGAATGAAATCTTCCACATGACTATATGTGCCATCTATATTTGCTTGGATTGTATGGCTATAGCCTGAAAATAAAGAGAGATCCCTCACAAGCATCCTTATGTTCCATACCATTGCTACAGTATGGATTTTTTTAATGCCCCCCCAGAGTGCCCTGAGATAGGATGCAAGGCTGCCTTCTCACAGCATGAGCCTGTTGATGTTGATGTTACCATAGCACCTAAGAATTAGTGGCTCTCTTGCTTCCAGAGCAGATTTCTCCTCAGGGTCAGCAGGACATGATGCTGTTACTCAAACATTTGTGTAATACTGCAGGTCTTGAACACAGTTGTCATCCATCTGCATCTGCTTTAAAATATAACACTATGTAAACATAATGTCCCTCTGGCTTTTGAATGGCAAGGCCCAGCACTGTATTAAAAGATTTTCAGGGCAAATCTGAAGCCTCCCCTTAAACCTGGCCAGCTTTGGCTGGGCCTCCTTTGCCTGGGCAAAGTGCCTCAATCATGATCTGCCATTTGATCTGCTGATTCATTTCTGCATCTTGGACTTAAGGGAGCAGTCAAGGACAAAGAGCAAGGAAGGGTTCATTGCATGGCCTCCAGTGCCATAATGTGGCAGAAGCTGACTTTTTGAATGATTTCTAATATCTGAATTAATGGGTTTTTTTTCCAAAACCTCTTCATACCTGAACTGTTCCCTGGGGTTTGTAGTAAAGTCATCCATAACTACCATATCATACTTGGAGAGAGATGCAAAGCTAGGAATGTAATTTGATTGAGTTTTTCTCACTTGCTGGGCCAAATATTTGTAAATATTTAGGAAGTTCAACAAACCATACTGGATTAACTATCTTTAAATTATTAGAGTTCATACCTAACTCACAGAGACACCACAGCAAAAGTGAGCTGAGAAACAGTTTGAAGGATGACAGGTTCATGGTATCCTTCCCATAGCAAGAAAGAAGCATATTAATACTTGCCAGAAGGACTCAAAGTGGGAAGTTAGAGCTGTTTAAAGGAGAGAATAGACAATACAATAAAACCAAACATTCCTCATGGAGTGAGAGGGTAGTTGGGCTTTCAAATCCAAAAGCAGTTTCTCTTTCTGCCAGGAATTAAGTATATGTTTTATATTCAATTATGCCTTTAAGTAAGTTCTGGGCTCTGAGGAGGAGGAGGGAGACCATGGTTATGATCATTAGTTTGGTTATGCTTTGCAGCATTAATTGGTTATCTTTGGAGTTTGACCTTTCTTTCCTGACTTGTAGGAAAGAGCCAGGCAGCAGCTGCTGAGCATAGAGGAATCAGCACCAGGGGACAGCAAGGGCTGGTGAGCCCTTGGGGATGGGGTGTAGGGAGCTTCAGGGAAAGTCACAGGGCAGCAGGGCACAGCCTGCCAGCCGAGGCTCACCCCAATACCCCAGCCAAGGGCACCAAGGCAGCCCTAGCCCTGGGCATTGGGCACCTCCCTGGGGATGGGGGCAGGCCTAGGCTGAGCTGCCATGTCAGCTTCCTTATGGAAGCTGGAGACCAGCGTCCTGACATGTTGCTGGTTAGGGCCTGAAATGAGCTCCTGGGCTGTGGGCATGGTGAGGGGGGGCCCATGTGAGGGTACTGGGGCCCTGGCAGTCAGGATTGAAACGCTGTGAACTGTTAAAAAACAGCATCAGAAATTCCATACCAGTTTTCTAGTGTTGGGTCACCAAGTGGCTGAATCTGGACTCTATGAACATGTTTTCACTCTTCCTTTAGCCTCAGTGAGCTTGATCTGAGTTAGTTATATACTTAAATCTTTTATGCACCAGTTTTGTGTGACTTCATTGTTCTGAGATTTCCT
The DNA here is from genome assembly GCA_013397075.1 of Rhabdornis inornatus. NCBI lineage: Eukaryota > Metazoa > Chordata > Aves > Passeriformes > Rhabdornithidae > Rhabdornis > Rhabdornis inornatus. The sequence continues at coordinate 874,517 of VWZS01001907.1, read as the reverse complement.
ATTGTAAATATAATGTGCTCCTGGCACCCTTCCAGTAGAAAGCACCTGTGTAGCACCAAGCAGTATCCTACAGAGGTGCTCAAAATTAGATAAGAGACCTAATTTGGGTGAAATAAATGTACCTATGTGCAGTGCATACATTTAAAATAGGGGCTAAGGAGCCCAGATGACAGCACTACATTAACATGACTGCATTGCTTTGGGTACTAGGGTTGACTTGGACCTCTACTAATGGTACCATATGATGGACACTCCATAGATGCTTCAGTTTATATTTCTAACTGCCTGCCTCCCTTGGGTGGTTTAAAGTGCTTCTGATGCAGAAGAAAGATTCCCTACTGAGTCACCTCTTTCTCCTTCATGGTTTCACAGCTCTGGTCCCGTGTGGGGACACTGGGGGCTGACAGGGGTTCTTTAGCAGCAGCACCCCAGTGAATCACTGCTGTGGAAACAGCCAGGAATTTTGTGTATGACGTCTGGAGATCTTCCAAAGAGGTAGCTCTAACTATATTCAGCCCAGGCCATGCACATATCAGTAATCTTTCCACTATCTTCTGCCCAAGGTGTCATGTGTGTGAAATTGTTCAGGCTCCTGTTTTGATGAGAGAAGGCCTAACCATTTGCAAACTAATAATAGCCAAAATTTAACTGTCAGCATTAAAATATATATATACACATAAAAAAAATTAACTGCTAGTAAAAGAATGTAAAAAATGGAGCATGTCAGTAAAATATTTTGGCATTTCATTGGTATAAATACCCAGACTCCCTGAGCACTTTCAATGCATAATCCAGATTTACTGCCTTTTTGTGATGGCTGAAGTGGTAGATTCTTTAAAGCTTGACATGGCTGACCATAAGCATGAATTGTACAAATCCAGAGTTACAATTTTATGGTCTGTGTGAACACTTTTCACCAAGCGTGTTAGAGATTTACTGAGGTCCTCAGTGTTTGAAATGTTTTTGTGAAGAAAATTAAATTGTCAGTTAAAAAATGTGAAAATGACTGATAAATTCTCGTTGGTTTTTGGAGGTCAAAGGAAAAAAATCTGTTGGTTTGCATCTAAAATAAAACCCTCCCTCAAAGGAAAATAAATTTTCCTCTCATCTTCTCTGTTATCTTTATGGTTGATTCAACTTGATGAAAGTTAACAGGCCAAGAATTTTAAACATGGACGATGAAAAATATCTGAGCTTCATATGGCCAGGAAAAGTCAAGTAGTGACAGGACAAAATTCCCCTGTGTGCTCTTCCCCAGTGAATATGTTGGTGCTTTCATCCACACAGTTCTCAGCTTCCTAGACTACTGCATAAAGTTAGCTAGTAATTGGATGGAAACCCTCTACCTCTATTCAAGGGAGCATAACAGCTCTCACAGAGCATAAGTCATCACCTTTCAGTACCAAGAAGACCTGAACTGGTGACTTACACAGAAACCACATCTATATCCTTCTAGTACAAGGAACCATATTTCAGACTTGACTCAGCTCATCACCTCCCACCTTCATAGCCTCAGATTCATGCTGAGCCTGACTGCAGAATGATGAAAATAGCAAGACAAGGCATTTCATGTTCTATTTCTGATCTGTAAAGAAAAGCAAAGAATGAGAAATGTCGGGAGTAAAGCCAGCCTTAGGAGATAACCTCTTTCTAGACAAAAGAGGTTTGAAAGCACAACTGTCTTTATTTTAATGCCTTTCTGAATAAAACCTCTGAATCTCTTGATGTATAGGCTACCACTAATGTGATCAAATCATACTCAGACTGTCTGTGGGTTTCTAAAGTACCTATCACTGCCAGAGCTAGGTGACAGATTACAAGAATTAGAAGAGACATTGCTGCAGTTCCATTTATACCGTATTTTCTGTCCCCCCTAAGGCATTTTAAGATGGATTCTCTGCTCTCTGCTAAATTTGCTTTGCAGTGGTTATGGAACATAGAGAGAACTCAAACAGGCAGGAGATTCCCACAGGAAAATTCCCTCAGTACGAGAGGTCCATGCCAGTTGTGTAGCTGTGTCTTCTCCACTGCCTGTCTGTCTACTCTCAGCAGGAACAGGATGAAACAAAATGCTATATTACAACAGATCTTTCTCTGGAATAAGGTCCATTATCTTGTTTGCACTGATGGTGTAAACTGGAGTATGTGATTTATTGTTATAGCTTCCAGTTGGATAAGACCGCTAAGATTTGGACATCTGCCTCTCCAGCATGCATTAGTCAAGGGTCAAGGTCTCTCACATTCTGTTTTGCAGGAAAGCCATGGGGAAAGACACCCACTGTCTGTTTGGCAAATGACTTCACAGAAAAGGATTACTGCATGCAGACCATGTATTGGTCTCAGCCTGAGGTCAGACTGAGCTGTTACTTCACTGGAGAACATGACAAGATGTTCTCATGGCTTAAGGTTTTCTGGCTCAGGAGATCTTTTTGCCTCTAAGGATGGCAAAACAAAATTTAAGGGCTTCCCTACCTCAACTGCTCACAGGAAAACCAATCATTATTTCTTGTTTTCTTTTCTCTTGCCTAGGTTTTCACACAAACAAATCACAGATACTTTTTTCTGCCTATTGATCGTAATCTCCTCCTGTCCCCATAAACTTCTCTAAATCAAGCCAGCCAGCCTACTCATTGGAGAGGGGTTAGTTTCAGTTTCCAGTGTTACCTGGATTTATAATCTACCTGCTATGCTTTATAGAATCATCATGGAATGGTAGAGTTGGTTTGGGTTGGAAGGGACCTTAAAAATCATCTAATTCCAACCCCCATTAATTAACTAAAAAATTGATTAATTTATTTTGCCTTTCACTTCTATGGGCAGTGACACCTTCCACTAGACCAGGTTGTTCTTGACCAGCCTGTCCTTGAACTCTGCTAGGGATTGGGCATCCACATCTTCTCTGGGCAGCCTGTTCCCTTGCCTCACTACTCTCTGTAAAAAGTTTCTTCCTTATAACTAATCTAAACCTACCCTCCTGCACTTTAAAACTGCTGCCCCTTGTCCTGTCACTACATTCCTTTGTAAAAAGTCCCCCTCCATTCTTCTTGGAGGCCCCTTCAGGTACGGAAAGGCAGTATGAAGGTGCAGTTGAAATTTCTCAGGTTTTATTAGTCTTCTGTTTTTTCCCACCTTGCTCCTACTGCACCCTGCAGCTGGTTAGCCAGAACTCATCCTGTACTTACTGCAGCCAGAAATGCCTCAAGACACTCCTTCTGGGCTTCCCAAGTCCAGCTCCTTTCCTTGCATAGCCAGCCATCTCGTACAATCAGCTGAGGAAATGTGTTTAGCTGCCTCTTAAAACCAGCTTGACTTTTGGCCTTACTAAACCCGTTGATTGCCCTTCACAGAGCATCAATGTGTTCAGCATTAGAAACCTGACAATCCCTAGCCTAAATGTATGCATGGCTACTTCATACCCATTTGTTCTTGTGCCAGCATTGTCCTTTATCTTTAAATAGCTTTTTTCTTCTCCCCATGTGTTAACCCCCTGAAGTATTTATTTATAGATTGCAATTATATACTCCTTCACCAGGCTAAACAAGCCAGGCTCCTTAGTTAATTAAGATCTGGCAAATGATGCAAGGCCAAGCACCATGGATGCCCAAAAGCTGCCTCAGTCAGGGCTACATTAAGATTGTGAGGAGCCAAAAAGGACACACCTAATTTTTACCAGAGTTGGTTCTAGCTGCCCTCCTACTTAATGGTGAGTTTTGTAGTTCAAGCTGTGATCAAGTCTTCACTAGACAGTCCTCCATTTTATCTTTAAGGTAAGGCAGATGTGGGCCAGCTGTGATGCACCCTGTTCCATCCTTCTTGACATAGCCAAGTGGCTGGGTAATCCACACCACCTTAATCACATTGGAGGTTATTTTTAAAGTAGAATTAAGGAGTGAAAAATAAATGAACCTCAGTTGCTTGCTTGTTCTAAACATGTCCAGACAGACACAGGAAATATGTGAGAGGCAACAGACTGCATCAGGTCTGGGAGATGGGCTGGAGGAGTTAACAGGGCTTTTCCATCTCTATACTGCAGGACTGTTGTAATTCATCATTTCTATAGCACCATAAATTACATGGCACTTTGCAAGCACAGAGACAGTTCTTGCTTCCCTGAAGGAGCATGACTCTCAGGACAGGGTGCCTGGCTGAAGCATGCTCTTCCCCAGAAAGGCTTCCACTATGAATACCATGCCTACAGGACTATGTGACAATACTGCCCCATTGTCCCAGCAGGAGTGGGAGTATAAAAGCTGGGGAAAGCAGAGGGCTTTTTTCCTAACTCCCCCGTATCACAGCTGGACTTCTCGTCTCTCCATGGTCTGTTTTAGCATTGCCCGGATAGAGAATAGGCTTTTTGGGGCTTTGATGCAGTCTGGCTGTCCTCCAGCAATATCCACAGTACTCCCTCCCCTCCCATATGCTCTCCATTAATATCCTCCTGTCTGCTGAATAAGGAAAGAATAACTCTCCCAGCCCCAGCCAGAGCCCCTGAGCCAGAGGAGTTCATCAGTCAGACTGGTTTCTCCTGAACCCAGATTAGGCCTCGTTAATGGGCCAGGAGGGGATTTTATTTTGCCTTTCAGCTTGTGACTGCCCTGAGCCAGGAGTAGAGTCAAGTTACTGTGTCCGGGAATCTCAGCTATTCCAAGAGTAGGAGCAAGTGAGCTGCTGACTCAGGAGGTTTCCTAGTGTTTTCAAGCAGGGCTCAGTCCTGTCAAAGCCAACTGAACTGTTGGCCTTGCCTTCTTCTAGCCCCAGGATAGGCATTAACAAAAGTCACAGTTGACTGGAAGAGGCTGGGGAATTGATCTGGAGCAGGACTGTGGCTTATACTTTTTCCTGACATGAACACAGGTCCTTGCGAAGGCTTATATTAGTCCTTTACCCTTTTTTACTCCTCTCCTTGGAGGGCTATTTAGTATAGCACAGATATCCACAAGCTATGAGGCAGCTCAGCTTTATTTGCATCATTTTCTAAAAGAGAAGATAAAATCAGAGGGAGAAACAGACTTATGAGCCAAAATGTTTCATTGCAAAATCAGTGTTCAAGGATCAAGAATCCCTGCCATCCTGATCTTTGCTGTCACCCAGCGACCACCTTGCTTCTATGTTGTGCAGGGATGCAGGAAGATCCCTCCTGTGTGGCTAAATTGTCCTTTGGACTTCCCAGAGCCTGGAATGGACTCACATCCTGTGTCTGGAACAAGCAATTAGAAGTCATGCTGAGTTCAGGATTCCTGTCCTCATTTCAAGTCTGCCTACATGCTCTTATCTCTTCTAAAGGAACCAGTTTCTAGAGGTTAGCAGAGAAGACAAGTCTACCACAGCAGTCCCCTGCATTCACCCCTCATGAAGCTGTGCACACTCCTTTGCACAGAGACTGAAGTCATTGGAGAGCATATGCTCCCAAGTTTACACCCCTCAATCTCCCAGCACTTCTGTGACTCCAGCCAGCCTGTTATAACCTGTCTCCTCTCAACCCGTGCAAAGTTCTGTCAGCAGAGAGTCTCAGCACTTTTCCTTGAGGTCATGTTAGTCTTTACTTCTTCACTGAATCTGACTTTAGGCTGCATTTTCTTACTGTCCTAGACCCTTCTTCAAACTCACTTCATCAATGAAAAACCAGGCTAGTATGTAAAAGGCAGTTGGGTGGAAGCTGGTATTTCTAAAACAGAAGGTTTCTTCTGCCTGCAGCTATTGGCATGTCTATCCTAGCCACATGCCCTAAGACTAGGATCTGATACAGGGAAAAAGAAAGATAAGAGCTTCTTTTACTTGGTTTTAGTCTTGAGGATACGAAGGTCCCCACTTTGAACAGTTAAGGAGCTCTTGGCTTGTGGCCTAAATGCCACCTGTTTCTGCAGTATGGCCAGATGGGTAGGGCACCTCTCTTAGCTAGCATCTGACAGATATTTCCCTATGTAAGGAGAATTTTCAGCTACCTTTTTGAAGGACTTACTATCCCTTCAGAGGTGCCCAGCACCCCAGCAGTGACAAGGTGCAGACTGAGGCTCCGGCCCACTCACCTTTGGTATGCTATTTGTTTTAGGTCAGGAGCTCTGGCAGAGGTTCACAGATGGTACCTGGGACTTGTGATGGGTACAGGGAAGCAACCAGGGAGGAAGAGCATGCTCCAGGACATTTTATTTTCTAGAAAAATGACAAGTGCTGATTTTTCTCCATAATTTAACACACCAATTCCATTAGGATAGGAGTCCCATCTACAGAATTTGTCCACTTAACAATGACCCAAAAAAATTGAGGTGTCTTCCTCCAAAATCTATGCATCAAAGGGTACTGAATTGTTTCAGTTCAGCTAACCAGGGTATGATCAGGTATGTGGGACTGGAATACAGTAAAAATGAACTGCAGAAAGCAACACCTGTAAGAACAGATTTCATTTTGCTTGCTTGCTACTTATGAGACAGTGATCCCTGAAAAAAAAGGCAGGACAAACCTGCTCTGATAAATATGACCAGATGAAATAACTTACTTCATAGTCTGTCATCTAGTTCAGTGAGTCACATGTGGTATCTCTAGAAAGTTGGTAACACCCTAGAAATCTGTAACTTAATACATATTTAACTGAGGTCTTGTCTCATATTTAATAGCAACTCCAACTGGGCTTGCATAACAATCTAGAGAAGGGTGGGGACTGCCAACATAGGCTTGAATAGAGCACTAATAACCCTTTAGTATCCATGATGCCTAAGAAAAAATCAGCAGAGCATTTGTTTGTATCCAAGGCTTATTTGCAAAGCGATAGAAATGTGATTACCAAGACACTATGCTACAGTTCTGTTGGCTAAAAAGCGGGAATCCAGGCTGAGAACAAAGGATAGACACTGGGTGGTGGTAGGGATGCTCTGAGCAGAGGGTAACATTCAGAAGAAGCTGTGAGTTCCAAATGACCAGCTCGGAGACAAAGAGTGTAATGAGGGTTTCAGGATAAACACAGCTAAGCAATGAGGATGCTTTATCTTCTCAGAGAGAGAGAGCCCAAATGCTGCAGTGTTTCAGGCAGCCAGAACAGCATTTGCTGTGTAATGTGAAGTATTTAAGCACACATGGGCTTCATGGTGTTTCCTGCCAATCTGCAAAGTATCAGTGCAGTGTCTTGTAGTGCCAGGAGATGGATTAAGGAGAGAAGTTCCCCAGTGGGCATAACCTGACTGCTGTCCTACCTGGGCACATGGCTGAAAGGCTATGGGGAAACCCTGAAATATCACACTGTCCCTTCCAATAAAATAAATAAATGTATCTGCCCCATCTTTGCCTTCTAGAGAGTACTGCACCTTCTTCTCTAGCTATTCACCTGAGGAAACATAAATATTCTCCAAGTTCCCCAGCTGGCCCCAGCTCTGCAGACCAGGGGCTGTGACAAAGTAGTACAGCATATAAGGACTATATCCTGTGCACACGGACTACCCTTCCCTCTGGATGGCTTCTCGCCCATGTACAGAGGTGACTGCTGGTGGGGCACTCATCCAGCTGCTTCAGGTGATGCATGTGTGCCCACTTGAGTCTCTCCTGGAAAATCTCATACCTTCTTAAGGGTCGTTCACACCCATCCATATACATACCCATGTAAACAGCATGATAGCACATTAACACAGTTATGACCTACGATAATGGCAGTGAAACGTGAAAGCTTCTCACCTCATCCTTGTTTTTCTGGTTTGAAAGACCAGGGTGTGACTCCCTGAGTGGAGGAAAGAGGAGTAGGTGCTCCTGTCAGTTCAGCAGCCCTGCTCCAGCACTGGCAAGGCAGCTGCACTGCAACTGCTTGTATGCAACTCAGGAGCTTCAGGTCACTTCTGACTCGAGGAGGCATTTATTGTTATTGGTAATTGTTACTTCCTTACACAAGGCAAACAAAAATACCCACTGCACCAGCACAATCACCTGCTGTGGTTTACCCAGGGGGAAAGTAGTGGGCAGTATGGCCTGGCTGATGCAAGAGAGTGCTCTCTGCTACTCCATGCTGCTTTGTGCCTTTTGGGTGATTAGGGACGTGCGAAATGCTTCAGACAGTACCTTAGCCAGTTTTCCTCTCTCATATGTATACACCCCACACTAATCATGGGGACTGTCTGAGATAAATAGAAGTGCTTATAGTTATATGACTTGAAGTGCACACAAGAAATGCGTATGTCCCTTTCCTCCCAGGTCAGCTGGGAGGGTGGATGGAAGGGGCTGAGAGTGAAGAGGGGGAATGACCCACCGAAGATGACGGGGATCTAGTGCCCCAAGCGTTTTGCAAATGGCTTCCTTTCGTCTGAGCACAATGAGCTTGTGAAGCGAAAGGAGGCAAATGCCTTTTGCAGAAGAGCAGAGATTTTTTTTCTCCTTATTGCAGGCAGGACCAGCTGCGTTCCAAACCCGTGACTGCAGCAGCCATGACCCCTCCGAAAGGAAATCTGAGCCCGCGAGCAGTTGTGCTTGCGGAGGGCCGTGCTCTCACGTTTCTCTGTTTTGTTTTGGAGCCTCCGATAAGTAGTGGGCTTGCTTTTTCCCTTCGTTTCGTTTCTTACTTTCTTTCTCTCTCTCTTTTTTTTTTCCTCTGAATGTATTTCCACAGCCTCAAGGAAGGAATTTAAAAAAAANAATTGTTATATTGGGTAGGAAAAGGTAAGCAAACAGAAGATACCCATTTCTTCAATATTTATCCACAGTGTATCTGAAGAAAGTACTGTCACACCAAGTCCACAAACCACCTGGCACATCTTAAATTGATTTGACTAATCAAAGCCATTAAAGTTCTGTCCTGCCTACAAACATCTATAAGATTGCCACTATTTCCAACAAATAAGTAAAGCACAAGCAACAGGAGTCCTCCTTGCTGGCAAGTCCTGATAGAAGAAGGAAAAAAAAAAAAGAAAAGGGAAAAAAAAGGGTTCTGGCATGGGAACAAGCATGTTTCAAATTACAGAAAGGATGTAAAAGGTTCAAGAATTTGAGCCCTGACTCCGCCTGTGTCTGTCTCCACCCCCCCCAGCTCCCACCCCCCATCCCCCCAGAGAGCAGCTGGCATTGTGGCTCCTCCGTTGCGCCGCACAATGAGCTGGGAGCGGGTACATCCCGCGGGGCGGTGCGGGGCCGTGCGGACACCGGGCACAGGCTGCCCTTGGCGGGGCGCGGGCGCTGCGCCCACCGGGCCTCCCGCACCTTGTCCGCCTCGCCGGCTTCTGCTGCCTGCCTGCCTTTCCGAGGCTTTCAACCACCCTTTTCCCAGCTCGCAGTTCTGAGCTCGGGTTTTTTGTCTCCTAGGGTGTGCATGTGTGCGTGTGGTTTAGCTACATCCCAGGAATGTGGCGAGGCCCCACTTCTGAGGGCGGAGCGCCCTCTGCTCGCTGGGGAGGGAGGAAAAGCAGGCCAAGGTGCAGCTCTAGGGTGGAGAAGCAAGTTTCCTGCTGTTGCTAAGGCGTAGAGACTTGCCCACAGGAGCCTGTGCATGGACACGTCCGTGCCCTCGCGGTGACTCGAGGCAGGGCCGGTGGCGGCTCTGCAGCGGCCTCGACTCGAGCGGCGCTCGCTGCTTGAGCTCTCAGCCACCGTACCCCGTGCAGCTGGCTCCCACTGCACAGCCACAAAACGGTGGGGTCCGGAGAAACCATTGGCAAAGAGAACGGTTGAAATGGCTTGATCGTCTCTTGCAGGGGAAGATCATTATTAGATCTAGTGTCAGTCCCTTACAGAGGATCATATCCTGAAGACTTTCTCCATTATATGATCACTTTATCCTGCGACCGCAGATGGAAACACAGACCACCACGGAATGCACACACCAGTTTCCTAAAAGGGGGATCCAGTGAATAATGTTGCATGACAGAACATTGTTTTCTTGTCTTCCTGTAATTCGATCAGGTACCGTAAGGTACCTTCCCATAAGGCTGTGAAAGCTGGCATATTTGTCCCTTGAGAGTTGCACAGCTAATTGTGTGTCAGTGAGGTAACTAAGGTCTTCATGAAATGTCTGGAAGAGAGAGGGCTACCAGAGCAATCTGTCAGGTCTGTAGCATGTGTCTGGCTGCCATCTCAGCAGCCTACAAGAAAGAGGGTGGCAAGGAATGAACTATGGCTTGATTGAATTTTCTGTTGGACCAAATTCAGAATGAAATCTTTTTGGTTGGGCTCTCTGGATTAAGAAATTATGCAAGAGCTTCGGTATTGTTGACAGATAAGGACTCACCCGCTTAAGAAGAACAGCTATAACATAAATCTTCAGGAGCTGAAATGACTATTATGATCTTGACCTTTACCAGTGCCTTGTAAAAAACATTAGCATCAGTCAATTAACTTGAATCTGCTGCTTCATGCTGAAAAAATTAAATTTTGTCTTTGCAAATTTTCATTCCATCATCTCTTCAGATTCTGTAACTTTGCTGTAGCAGATTCAGGTGAAGGGCCTGAAGCATCTTTGTTGCACTGACCAGTGCCTCGTACATGGTATGCTCCCAGTCCTATGATGCTTGATTTTGTGCATGGCTGCAAGACACCCTTTTGCATAGGGTGCATGTCCACTGATACACACTGAACACTCCTTATATGGATGGGAGGCTACTGGAACAAAGAACTATTGATCTAAGTTTAAAAGAGGAAGACTAGGATCAATGTACCCACTTTGGCAGCCTGTGAGATTTCTCCTTTGCAAATAAAAGCCTGTAGGCCAGTTCAGCTAGACAGATCAAAGGTCTTCACTGTGAACAAGCTGAGATAGTTTGTCACAAAAGATTAGTCTTTATACTTACTCTAATATTTCCAAAGATTCTAATTAGTCATGTCTTTATAATGTCGTCCTAAGTATTGCGGTGGTGCCTAGGAAAATAGTCTGAATTGGATCTCTTTCTGCTGCATGGGATTCATTACAAAAAGATTATTTTCCTTGCAAAAACATCCGAAGGTTCATCTAAACTAGCTAACACATTAAATACCCTGGTGTGCATGTTGTGTTTTCAAAACATATTACTTAAACAGTGTTATTTTCTTTCTAATATTGAAGAGCTCTGACAATGTCACTTGGCTGTGTCACTCTCAGAAGCTATGGAAGATATGTAGTGTTTAGCCAGCTTTTTACACCGTCTAATTTTGTGCTGGCAGGCTGAATTCCTGAGGTATGTTAGATGAGTCTTAGTGCTGCCTTAATTTATGCTAGCCAAACCATTTCCTTCTGTGCCATTTCACAGGTGCAGGATCAGCAGAGCAATTCATGTTCCACTCCCCGACCACCCCTGCTCAGTGTCTCACCAGAATTTATCCGTGAATTCCCAGCAAGGGGACAAATGCTGCCACCAAGCTTAGAAAAGCTTTCTTGATCTGAGAATGCTCAGAGATCTGCACAATGCAAACTGCAACTACATCCCTCTACCACACTGCTTGCATGTGACTAAAATCTTCACTCTCAATTTTAGTTTTATCAGGCCACATAGTAGGACAAAAGGTTGCACCTAGTTCCTTCCCACAGATTCAATCTCTTTTGATTTTGTGTTCGGCAAAATCAATAATTTTTATTTATCAAGCCCTTCTGGAATGAAAATGTGGTCTCAAACTCTTCAGCTGAAAGAAACAATCCAACCTCCCTGCAGGTTTTTCCTGGTGTAAAGGTACAATCTAGCTGCCGCATTGTTGTTGCTCTGGAGCTTAAGTGGACACTCAAATAAATAAAAGTGACACCTGCCGCAGGCCAGTTCCCATCTCTATTTGATTATGTTGTTTTCTTACAGAAGATTTCTGATGGCTGTAGCTAATCTAGAAACTTAAGTGCGGTAATTGACAAATCAGTTTAGCTGAGCATCTGATTCTGTGCAAACCTAAGTGGAATAGTAATGCGTGACTAATACACAACAGCACTTTGCATAAGATAAAGATCCATGTGTAACATATGCAAGCCCAAGACACTGTGGGAAGAAAACACCAAAGATATTGAACAGTATGTGTGTGCTACTCCTCTACTCCAAAGTGCACCCTGTTCCTGTACAACAGTCCTGTAAGGACAGTGAAGTAGGACCTTCACTCTCTGTCATCAGGTACCCTGAGATCCCATTGTTCCCTCTTCCTTATTTTCCACTGTGGAAACACGTGAGAAATCTCTCACTCCTGATCCAGCTTAACTGACCATAGATCATCTGCCTGCTGATAAACCAGGAGGCTCATTTCAAAGGAAAATCTGGGATGCTGCAAATCTTGTTTTCTGTTATGTAACAATAATTATGTGTCATGCAAAAAAAACCTCCACTTTTTTTTTTAAGCAAATATAAAATCATTAGATGTTCACAACTCTCTGGCCTTAATTCTGAGTCTGCATATGTTGGTATTTCATTTTATGCCTCTTAGGCTGAAAAAAAAGAAGATTCAAAAAAGGATTTCTTGGGACTGAGGGGGAGAGAGGCACAGATATTTTTCACTGGCACAGCCAGCGAATGGTGAACATTTGGTCAACAGACTTGGAGCCACTGATGAACATCCTAGGACAAGACCTGTTTTAAACAACAGCCCCAGAAATGCAGAGTATCTACACTCAGGTCTGTGGATCAGTTGCAGTAACTTCCGTGGGTCCAAGAGATACTAAGACTGTCCTGCAGAAGTGAGACATCACCCATGTGGGCCAACAAGCAAAGAGTTGTCATACTGGTATGGACCAGTTGTCAGGTGTCTTCAGTTCCTCAACCCCAGCCCCACTGAGGCCAGCACAAAACATGCCACAGCCACTGCTGACCCAACAGCCTCTGGAGCAGGGTGCTGGAGGAACATCGTACAACAGTTCAAGTGATGCTCCCGATGGTAGTTCTTCACAGGAAAGCAGCAATGAGGTAGTTGTGGGGAGAGTAGCTTGGGTGAGACCCTACCTGCGTCCAGTTCTGGGGTCCACAGCACAAGAAGGAAATGGACCTGTTGGAGCAAGTCCAAACAAACGCCACCAAGTTAATTAGAGGGATGGAACACCTCTCCTTTGAGGAAAGGCTAAAAGAATTGGGACTACTCAGCTTGGAAAAGAGAAGGCATTAGGGTGACCCAGTTGTGGCCTTCCATTACCTGAAGGGAGCCTACTGGAAAGGTGAAGAGAGACATTTTGTAAGATTATGTAGTGACAGGACAAGGGGGAATGATGTCAAACTGAGAGAGAATAGGTTCAGATTAGACATTAGTTACAAATTCTTTGCTGTGAGGGTAGTGAGATACTGGAATAGGTTGCCTAGAACAGTTGTGCATGCCCCATCCACGGAAGTGTTTAAGGCCAGGTTGAATACAGCTCTAAGCAACCTGATCTGGTGGATCTAGTGGAAGGTGTGCGTGTCAACGACGGGGGTTTAGAACCAGCTGATGTTTAAGCTCGTTTCCAACCCAGGCCATTCTCTGACTCCATGAAACAGGCTCCGGGCGAGGCCTCCGTGCCACACTGTGTCGGGCCAGGGCTGTGCTGACACCTGGCGGCCGGCGCGGGCATTGCCGGGGCCAGCGGGCGCTGCCGGGGCCAGCGGGCATTGCCGGGGCCAGCGGGCATTGCCGGGGCCAGCGGGCGCTGCCGGGGCCAGCGGGCATTGCCGGGGCTAACGGGCGCTGCCGGGGCCAGCGGGCATTGCCGGGGCTAACGGGCGCTGCCGGGGCCAGCGGGCATTGCCGGGGCTAACGGGCGCTGCCGGGGCCAGCGGGCATTGCCGGGGCCAGCGGACATTGCCGGGGCTAACGGGCGCTGCCCCGGCAGGCGAGAGCTCGGACAGCCCCGGGATGGTCCCGACCGCTCCCCGCCCTCTCCGAGGCGCAGTGTAAGGTCCTGTTTTGTGAGTACGCTCCTGTGGTGCTCAGGCGTGGGGTAGAGTTAATTTTCTTACAAGTGGCTGCGTTTTGGATTTGTGCTGAACACAGGGTTGATAATAGACGGATGTTTTTGATAATAGAGAGATGATTTTGTTGTTGCTGGGCGGGGCTTACACAGAACCGAGGCCTTTTTTGCATTCTGTACTGCTAAGCTGGTGAGGAAGTTGGGAGTGCAGGGGATATTGGGAGGAGACACAGCCAAGACAAGTGATCTTAAGTGCCCAAAGGGATATTCCAGACCATGTGATATCATGCTCAGTATAGAAAGTGGGGAGAAGCGGGAGGAGGAGAGGGATGTTTGGATTGATGGTGTTTCCGTTGTCTTGGTGACTTGCCAAGTCACTGTTACACATGATGGGGCCCTGCTCTCCTGGAGGCAGCTGAACACCTGTCTGCCATGGGAAGCTATGAATCTATTCCTTGTTTTGCTTTGCATGCATGTGTGGCTTTTGTTTTCCCTATTAAACTGCCTTTATTTCAACCCACAAGTTTTCTAGCTTTTTACCCTTCCAGATCTCTCCCTGACTGCACTAGTGGAGGAGTGAGCAAGTTGCTGCTTGGGGCTTGATTGCTGATTGGGATCCATACCAACCCTAGCCACAACAGCTTCTGTGATAACATACCTCAGTGTTTAGCAACAGCCAAGAAACACTAATGACTTTTCGGGAATGATTAGGAAAAGAACAGAAAACCCCACAGTCTTATACCCCTGCATGTGCAAACTGGCCAGCATGTCAAATGCTGTTCTAATTCTTCATCTCAAACCCCCACATATTCTGTAGGTGAAGGTGGCACTGGCTGCAATCACAAGGCAATTCTGGAAGAGTCACAGGCATCAGAGGACACAGACCTGCTGGGGTATTCAGCTAAAGCCTTCTGAAGGTGACTACTGAGCAGACATTACCAATGCCATCATGCCAACAGTCGTCTTGACCATCTTGATTGGGCACTGGAGCCACCTGAACTCTATCAAAGGTTTCAAGATATTTCAAAGATTTTTTTTTCTGCATGGGAATGCCATTGGGAAAGAGGGACTTACCAGATTGCAACTACCTTCTTTCCTTTCCACCAAAAGCTGATCTTCCCAAAGTGGCCAACATTTCCCAGTTCTTCAAGATTTTTGTTGTAAAGTCTATGTTGGCAAAATGTATATGGCAAAATGTACTTCCTGTACATATTAACATTTTTCTAGATTATATTTCTTAATAAATATTAATATATGCAGGGCTTTAATTCCTTCTTAAGAACTGTAAAATGTATTTTTTTATTGTTGGTTTAAAAAAAGTATGATATCTAAGCCATTTAAAATCTGTTATGTCTCCCATCTTTCTAACATATTTTTCCCATGGAGATACTAAAGAAAATTTTTATCACCCATAACTTTTTAAGCAACATGAGCTGTAGTTTCTCATGAATTGATTTTTTTTTTCTCTTGCAAAGATTCCTGTGTCAGATCTGCTAAGGAGGCAGGGGATGACTGTACTGCTCTTACCTCAGTGTTTGTCCACATGCTTTACTTCAAAAGAAGATAATAACAATATATGAGTGTCTTAGTTTCCCAATTCCCACTTTTTGCCTTCATCTTTGTAAGTTCATCACTGACAGAATATAGAGCAAGACAGATTTGGTAACCAGGTTCAAAGGACCAATCCTTCCTTAATGGAAAAAACCCAAACTGTATAGGAACCTCTGTGTAATGGAAAATCAGCTTAATTTTTACATTCAATAACTTAGACCATCAGAGCTTCCCAGTGTTGGCCCTCCCCAAGCCGAAAGCCACTCTGAGCTTTCTTTCAGTGGTTCTCATACAGTTTTGCATTGTTTGACCTGCTTCCTTGCTTAATTTTTATGGTTCTTCCTTGTCTTCCTCCTCAATTTCACCTTCCACAGGCTTCTGTGCTGGCTCCTGGTCTTTTAAGTGACTGATTGAAAAGAAGTGAACCAGTATTAATCTAGTAAACTGAACCTTCTCTGTCGGGTATTTTAAAGCTGCTGAGAGGATCTTGAGGAAACAGCCTGAGGTAGGAACAGTAAGGACAGCAAAGGTCACAACTCTTCTGACTCTTGTATGCAAGGTGAATATTACCATTTCACACATGCTACAGTGCTAAAATCCATCAAGATGCTAGATAAGGGGTATATATCTGTATCTATTTTTTCCCTTATATCAACTCTACCACGTTAATGACACTAGATGAAGTCTTTTCTGGCCACTGGGTTTCAACAGTTTTATCTGCTTACTGCTTAACCACTGTAAGTTCTGTAAGTTGTGCCTGAAGTGCTCGGGAATCCCATGTAACCTCTGATTCAAGATTTACCAGACTAAAGCACATCTAGCATCTGAGCATGAATGCTTTTAGTATGGTACCACTATATGTGAAGGTATCAAACAAATTAATTTGCTTCTCTTTGAAAACATTTGGAGGCTAAGAGCAAAACTGGCCCATTTCTTCTAGCTTTAAAACTAGGCTACAGCATATATTTAAACCTATTAGTATGGGCTGAGGGATGGGAATATTTGGGCAAGATTTACAGGGCTTTCAGCTGATGAGTCACATGTCAGAACTGACTGAAAATCTAGGGGGACTTTAGGGTCCAATGACAAGCAGTTTAGCCTGCAGCAACTGACAACCTCTTAGGAGTTTTCTGCTGAAATCTCAGGCTCTCAGAACTTGGACATGATTGCTACAGGCACTAAGGAAGAAGCACTTTCAAGAGAATGAAAAGTTCTGTAGTTTGAAGGTAGGTTTCCAGGGAAAAGTAGGTCTGCTAAGAAGAGGAATCAGAGAGAAGGAAAAAAATCAAGAGTCCCTGAGGATGGAGGCAAAGTTTTGACAGCACAGATATGCTGTCTTTGCAAATCTTACCCTGGCTGCAGGGGGGATAATGTTGAGCTGATGCTTCTCATCTTAGGTTAGGATGAATGAAAGTGCCATTCAGCTCTGAGATTCCTGCAGGATTCTCACGGTAAGTTTATCAAATCAGAAAATAAGAATTGTAGTTTGATTCAACAGAATTTCTAAGCATACAAGGTGTTTTTTTGTTTACCTTTTACTTCTGTAAGTAATGGACTGGCCAAAAGCATACGTCCCTTCACATCCTAAGATGTACAAGGTTATGTTTATTTGGTGTCAAGCCGAATTAAATAAAAAAAGACAAACCAGGAGTCGTTCACCTGCAGTCCAAAACTGCTGTCTGATTCCAGTCTAGATTGTTCACCAATTTGGACTCAGTTCAGTGGGATGCTTTGTTGGTAAGATAATCGCTAGGAAACCTGACTAATTTTAAGCAGAAAAATCCTCCATTTCAGAGTGGGGCCTAGCTGTCTTTTAATAGGTGAGCAGATGGCCTGGTGCATGGAAGAAGAGAGACATAAAAAATCCAGAATGGTGGTGGGGAGGCAATTTAAGCCTTATTATTATTATTATTGTTTTTGTGAAAGAACTTCATGTCTGGCTGACCATTGCTACTGATCCCAAGCACCACAGTGGTTTTGGCAGGAAGACAACTGTCTACTCCATTGTACAGGTGAGGGTTTAGATGCCTATTTTTTACTTTCCCGTAGCAGTAAGACATAAGAATCTATCAAGATCCTATATATCCTATACAAACAGTTGGTGTCTGTGATATTCTGAAGTTGGTCCATTATCATTGATGCTATCTACAGTACTTATTGGGTGTCAATGGCATTTCTGTTGGTCTCATTCTAGGCTCAACTTTTGCTATGGGTGAATTTTGCCTTTTAGCCTTAACAATCATAGAATAGCCTGAGCATCATGATGTCATCAGCAAAGCTGGCTGGTGGCTGTGCTGCAGCAGAGAGGTTTCCCTACAGCAGTACCCTACCAGAAGGACATTCTGACCATGCTTTCAGAGGTACACCTGCACCTGCATGTGGACAGCATGGCTTTCCAGAAGGCTGCCACGGGAAGATCTTTAAGTTTCCATCCTTATCAATATGCCCAAAGAAGTTCTCCGAGTTGTAGGTTGTGCTCTTTCAAAGAGTTCTTTTGGAAGCAGAGATAAAACACGGGCATGACCATGAAACAGCCACTGATACCTGCCTCCAGTTCTCCTCCTATTCTTCCATCACCCTGCTTTTATTCAGCCCATCACTGAGAGGTATGAGTTCTCACTCCTTGTGCAGTCAGCCTTTTGTCAGAACAAAGACCTTTTGTTCAGGTTAATTCCATTCTTTTCAGTTATACCTCCTTCTCCCCCAACCTTGAAACAAGACTCAGTAGCAAACCAGGCTTTTTTTTCCTTATAATTGCATATGCTTATTTGGTCCTCATCCCAGCAGCCACTGCTTGTCTAGGCTGTCTAATCAAGACAGTTCTGTCCCCCAGATCTTTGATCACTTTAGTTACTCTTCTTTGGATTCTGCTTCTGTTTGAATGAGGATACCTGAATACCATAATGGCTATTAAAAGCTGCAAAGCATGGTAGTGCAAGTGTCACTAGCTGTGAAGCACAGCAGCGTTGTTTGATGTGAGCTTAACAGCCCAAGCTTTTGCTTAAGTTCATCTGAAACCTTATCCACAGCTAATTCTCACCCAATTAGCTGAAAATCTGCACAGCAGTTAAGAAATACAGTGAAGCTGGTAGTGCAGAAGTGTTATTTAGCTCAGCAAGGCTCAATTGCTTGCGTTGGCTTCCAGAAAGGAGACAGCACCATCTGCTGCTATCCATGGAAACTGCAGACCTTGAAAAGCCGAGTACTGTCTATTTCAGCTAGTAAATACCGTATCCTTGTAATACCATATCCTACTTTTATGAAGCACATTAATTTTGATGCTAAAGCAAAATTGTCAGAGAAGTGTTTTATGAAAGCTACTGGGGTGGGCTTGTGATGAGGATGGACACTCATTTGGATCATACCTGAAATCAATCCATTTGTTTTACACAGTGGGCAAGTATCAAGTCATGTTCCTTTTTTTCCCTTCAGTGCTCTAAGATCCCGAGGTAATAGCTTCTCCAGAAGATCAAAGGCTTTGCTTAGTCAGTCAGTGTGTACTGAGATGTGTGAACGTTGTGATTTTCTTTGTGCATTTACTTTTCTGAAGGAACTTGGCTGAATTTCTCACTTGAAAGAAAACTTACCCCTTTCTACCTCCATCCCTCCAAGTGTCTGCAGCATGTGTACTGTGTACAGGGAGCTAAGGACACAATTCAGTAGCTCGCCTGAATCACTTCCATGGGATTTAGATGCTGTTGGGGATCTTGGCGATGCAGCCTTTGACCTTACTGTAGATGACATCTAGTTCAGGATGCATTTGACACACCAAATCCTGCAACTTGATGAAAGTTTCATACACCAACTCATTGAGCTACATAGGACAAGGAAAATGCAGTCAGTGTGGACATCCAGAGAACAACAAAGCCTTTCTTGTGTTCATAAATACATTAGCCATTCTCTCCTAAGGATGATGCCTTCTGCTATTTCTGCTCTTTACTTTCAGGAAACCCCTGGTGACCCAACTGTAAATAAGTGTTCATCTTTCTATTTTTCCATGTCTGAGACAGAAAAATATCTACTAATTTGTGTAGAAATTAGCTTAATGCAAGGTAGGTAAATTAGTAAATGTCTACACCAAAGACCTCTCATTTTCGGCAATTCACGTGATTCATGTTCATCCCTGAGACTGTCCTAGATGGGTCTCCTCTCCATTCTATTAAGATGCAGACTGCAGGTTGAACAGTTAATGGCCACAATGTGAGTTCTGAAAAATAAAAAATTAAAATCACCCAAGACCTTAAAGGATTAGTATCTCCAGCAATGTAACTTTATAGCCCACAAGAAAGATGATCCTCTCTGGGAAGGGGCCGGGTGTCTCCAGATGAACAGAACTTTTGGGAAAGCTCTGCTTCATTGTTCAACCCTAAGAAGTTCCAGTCAGCAGAAGAAGCCCTGACATTTTTTTTTTCCCCTAAGAATTTCAAACAGGGTAGTGACAGCTCAGCATTTCAGATCTCATGTTCTAAGTTTTATGTTTTAACATATACTGAATGGGCAGTAGCGCAGTGTCCTTATTCAGGGGTTTGAAATGCTAGAAAGTAAGCTGTCAATGCAAATATTATTGATGCCACTGTAAATTATTCCTCTAAATTTAAGTTATGACAAATTTTATTTTGCATTGATTGATCTCTTAAAGTCATGATTATGATTTTGTTCATACCCATGATGACAGGGGAATTGTTCATGTATTATTTTAGTTATATACTTAATTGTTGAAAATTTCAAGGCAGCTCAGGAAGTTTTGAATGCTTTTGTTTCTGTCATTGTGAGAAGTTCAAGCACTGTATTTTCCCCTAAAGTTTATTTATAGTTTGCCAATGCATTCTTACAGTTTCTTTTTGGAAACTTAAGATCCACTGTTCGGCAGATCCATCTACAAGCTTATCATCTACTGTGCAATGACTCTTGACTGTTATTACTCAAACCCAGTCTTGAACCAGTCTGGGTCCAGCTGGGTTTATTAGCTTTCATTCAGCACCAAGAGTTTGCTCTTCTCTGAAGAAGCCATTGCACTATGGACAGCAGCAGAATGACTTACTCCTGGGAATGAAGCACAGGAAAGCTCAAGCTGCCTTTAAGGCTGCTGGCTTTCCCCAGGGTTGCCAGCCTGGTTTAAGCCCATTCCAAAGCTGGTGGACTGCCAGTGCAACCTCAAGGACCATGTCTGGCTTAACAAACAGTGCTGGGGTCGGGCAGCACCTGGAGGGAGCCAGCTTGGGCATTTCTGCACGTTTGACACAGTCCAGTCCAGAAAAACAACACACAGGCAGCTGAAAGACAACAGTAGTTTCCTGTATACTGTGATGATGAAGATGAGCATGTGCCAGCTACTTTGATTCATGATTTCTCAAATTTGACTGTCAGTATCTGCAAGTTGGAAGCTATAAAGATTATAAAAAGAATGTAGGGAACAGTCATGCTTAGAAATCTTGTCAGAAGGAATAAACTGTTGTTAAAAATGTGTCTCTCTATTGCTTCACCATTGCTAGTACTGTCAAACCCATGCAAAGGTTTCTAGATGTCCTTATTCCAAATTCCTTTTATAGACACGCTAATTATTCATTCTTTAGAAGTCAAGATAAGCATGCATCACTGAGAAAAGGGGCAGAAAAGGCTTTTATTTATGTCTTCCCTTAAGTTTCTTAAAGGATCAACCCCTTTACTAATTTCTCAAAGATTTAAGACAATGTAAGGTCTTTGGCACTGTATATTTACAATTACTCAGAATTGAAGTGCAGATCTCCCTACATCACAGGTGGAATGAAATTTGTCAGACAAGCATTTGATTGAGGTACTGAAATATCATTGTAACTTCATGCCATTGACCATTTATCTCATGAAATGCCAGGTAATTTAGACTATTGCAAGGATGAGGTGAAGAGAACAACTGTTAACCCTAAAAAGCAGATTCATAGTGAGATTTAAGCTGAAGATTAACTCCTTGCCCCAAAGTTTCTGAAGTGTTTCCTTTTAAATAAATGAATTTCAATAATGTCTTTTAATTTCTCAGAATTTAGCTAAAATTTATTATTCTTTCCAATTTTATTAATTTTTTAGGTTATTAGTAATAAAACTAACAGGACCATGTCTACTGTAGTGCAGTCCTTTACACCCATACAGCCTGTTTTCCTTTGCAGAATGAGGCCTGACTCCTTGCAGACTTGGAAAATAATTCTCTTTGATCTTAATTTATGCAGGAAAAAATTTTTACCCGAGAGGAATGCCTGTTCTTCAGATGATCTCTGCTGAAAGTACTTGATACTCTCAGGAAAATTTATGGATGAATATTATTTATTCTGCTTATTTTTAGTTTCTTTCATTAACATAGTAACAAAGAAACACATGCAGATGTAACTTAGATACAACCCATTACATGAGTGTCCAAAACTGCCCATCAATTTTATTTTTAGTTCGTTTCAAGTGTGAACATAATATCTATGTTCCAAGTCCCAAATCTAATTTTTGTGAAAACACTCTTTCCTTTAATCATGGTGCTCCCAAACGTGGATGGAGGGCCCTGAGGCCCCTGACACCTGTAGCTACTCCCATGAAGAACCAGTGGATGGATGGGAAGGCCAGGACTGGACTAATATATAGGCAGGTGTGTCCCCTGTGTTGGTCTGCAATACAACCCCTGCTCTCACTCAGGAGCTTAAGAGCTTTTCTCAGCCTCCTAGTTTAGAAACAATAGAGGAAGCACATGAGGTTACAACAATATGTGTCATGCTCCCACCTTGCTACAGAGTATACTAAGATTTGGTCTCTTTGGTTTCTTTTTCCTTCCTACTAGCTTTTTAATGTTTGATTTGCATTTTTTAAAAACAGAAATGCTTTTCTGTCAATGCCTTGAAGCATCCATCTTCTATTCCTCAGACATACTGATGGAGTATCAAAGTACTTCACAGCATTTAGCATCTTAGGCTACCCTGGAGAAAGACAGCTTAGGGAATGAATTGAATTCATCCTCCAGTGGTAATTCACTTCTTGTTCTAGTTCTGCTGTTAGAAAATGGAAGGGAGTGAAATGTGGTGAAACTACAAGCACCTCTCCAGACCTAGACCAAAGCCAGATTCTGCATGGCACCTGAGTTGAGTTGTCAAATACTAGCCTTTTTTTATTAATGACTGTGCATGAACGAAACAAACAGCAACTGGCAGAACAGTCTTGGAAAGGGGCAGTTCTATGATCCACTCACTTCCTAAAAATGCATAGTGTATGGTCCTGGAGTCTTGAATTTGGAGGAAGATCTGTTCTTTCTGATGGTTGTGACTAATGCAGTGGCATCTTCTGTAGTCAGGGGATTACTGTAAATCTGTAAATATGTAAAAGAAGAGACATAGATCCAGACATGGTGAGAATAAGGATGTCATGTCTAGCAGAAGCCATGCTGTAACCTCAAGGATGACTCTTTCTTCCCATTCTTCAGCAGGCACATGGAAAAACTGTGGTCCCTTTCAATGGGTTTGTCTGTTATCATATCTTGTCTCTGTCCCACAAAGTCTGCAAGACTTCCAAGTCAAGTGGAGTTACCTTCTCAGTTTCTCTCTGTCCTCCAGTGTGAAATTCCATATATCAGGTCCTTTACATCTGTCATGAAGAAGGATGTGATGTGGATCATATTCAGTCATGTGGTGGGGAGAGGCTGAGACAATGGGCTGCATTTGAATGTGTACTTGCTAGTAGTACAACCCCTGTGGATGGGGTTGTGCCCTTTGGGACATTTCCCATTTGCTTGGCTCCTCCTGGCAGCACAGCAGATCAGAGCTCAGGCTGGTCATCTCCCTGCTACAAGGTCTGGCTATCTGGCATTACAGGGCTGGCACTGCTGAGTGCCTCTCTTAGTGTATGAACATCATCTCTCCCCTTGGACCTCATGTGCAGTCCCCATTCCCATGATTAGAAAGAAAAGTTTCTTTGTTAACGTTGGCCAGCAGAAGACATGCTCTTGTTTAGGTCCTTTGTGGTTTAAGCTCCTAAGACAATCTGAGTGGCTACAGAGAGAGGAATGCCTCTGGATGAGGTAGTGACTTTACCTCAAGCCAGGTTAAGAGCAAGGCACACAGACACGTTTTATTTACATAATCTGAAACAGCAGGCCCAAAGACTGGTGTGGTTGCAATGATTTACAAACATAGGGGTGTCCAGAGACAGGCCTACATTAATAGCTTTAAAGATGCCTCTCAACCACCATATTGTCATTTGCAGGCTCTCAGGATGGCGATGTTAGATCTAGCTGAGAATGCAGCTCATAAGCAAGCTGGCTTTTTTGAGCTGAATTCCTAGAGTCTGATATTGGATTGAGAAGGTGTGTTAGCTCTCAATTCTCACCTCTGGAGGAATCTTAGCTGGTTATTCAGTTTTGCCCTTTCAGGGATTATTGACTCCTGTCTTACTAGAAGACAGCTTTGGCTTTCTTTTCTTCCTTTTCTTTTGGGCTTGATAATACTCCTCTTTTTTCGGTAGTGCTGTGGCATTACTCTGTTGTGGCAATGACAATTTATCCTGTGCTTGAATAAATTCTTAGCAAATAATTTACATTGTGAAGGAGAAAGGTAGAGAGAGGAAGGATTTCTTATATTAATAGACACTGCCTGTTTTTCTCACTATGAAAAATGGCCGGATTCTCCTTGCCACATCTAAAATATCAAGACTCATTCCTACTTATGTTTGATTAGCAGAGGAGAGGAATTCAGCTTCATATGATAGCTGTGCCCAGCTGTACATGTGCCAATGCCAATTCACATGCTTCACACACCTCAAGGTGTAAGTTCTACTTAGAGCAGGGTATATGTGAATTCATTTGTCTGCTGTGACACTGGGAGGCATAGGACTTGCTGCCAACACTTGCTTCGCATTCTCAGAGAGAATTTCTTATCCAAATTTTCCATGTATGGAAGGTTGTATGGAGGCAGATGGTGAATTTAGCTGACTTAAAAATATTTCTTTTAGAAACAAAACAGAAAGAAACAGATTCTGCAGTAATCTCTGCTGCTCCTGCTTCAAGTGAGCTGGAAGGAGAGAAGAGATGTAAAACCTTGAATTTTGGAGAGGCATTTTTCTGGACAGGAGGTCAAAAGTTTTAGTACTGATCTCCGTGTTGCCTGCAGGCTTTTTCAAGGCAGGAGCACATTGCCTTGCCCTCACTTCTGTTTTAATTGTTCCATATTTTAAAGATACGGACTTTTATTAGAAAGAGATAACATATCAGTGGAAATACTAAATCAGGAGAAGGAAGGTGTTAATGAAACGGAAAACAGTGCATAATTGAGATGCTCAAGGAACACTGGATGCTCACAGCACATGCTTGTGGCCATTAGGGTAACAGATGTGTGGAACATACTGAGGGAAGAAGGGCATTCAGACATTCATGCAAGTCTTTCACAGTGTAGTAACAGCACCTGAGATTACTGAAATACTAATTGTCTTGTTTGCTTTTCCTCTGAAGGACTACTAGCACACTCGGGTTCTCACTTTGTCTGAACAGACAGATTAGGCAGCTTAATTTTATTCCTTCCTAGTCTATGGCTCTTGCTGCTTGCTGTGCAATGGCTAAAACCATTAGATTTGGGCTACTTACAAAAAACTGAAGTAGCTCCTGAACTCTGTAATCAAAACAAACAACGGTTCCAATCCTATGGGATTTTAGTAGATTGCACTTTTCTGCTTTATATGCCCTGAGGAACTTTGGGATGCTCAGAGTTCTTATGTTTTTTTCTCCCACACTGTGATGACTTCCAGGCCTGAGAGAGGCCTAAAATTCCTATTGCTCTTGAGAACACTGGCTCCACTATTACTGGCTACTCACTACCATAGCACTAACAATGTCTTTGACACCTTTAGGTCCTAGACCATGGTGGTTCAGATTTATGTAAGGCTTAGCCAAATTTTGAATCAAATGTGAGGCAGGCACCACTTCCATCAGCCTGTGTGCTTCCAAGTATATGGGCTCTGTGCCCATAATGTCTGCAAAGGCCTTCTCAGGATCTACAGAGAAAAAGTATATTGATGAGTGGTGTATTGTGTCCCCCCATCTCTATTAAATAAATTAAACTACAGAGTAAAATTAAGTAACACTGTGCAACAGCAGCACAGTTTTACTCCTTATGCATTATCATCCCCTGGTTCTCCCCATTCCTTTATCCCAGACTTCCAGGAGTAAATGTAACCTCCTTGCTTATCCATTTGACATCCAGTGATTTGCTGAAGCTTCTTACCAGGATGCAATGTGGCTGAACTTTTTTTGGTGTAATTGAGAACTTTTGACATCAGGCAAAAACATTTTTGTTTTGGTTTGGTTTTTTTTAGCATTAATTTAAGCATGCAGCTGATACTGCCAGCAGAGGTAGGGCAGCTCAGAACATTCTGGCTTACAACCAGCAGAAAGAATCCCAGCATTTTCATCTCGGCCATTTGGTGTTGTTGACACAGCTGCAGTGAGACATATCAGTGCAGCTGGAGGCTGTATTTCCACAAAAACCTGTCATTTGGAATTCCTTCATCAAACCCTGTACTTAGAGCTTATATTTCTCCATGTTGTTATGTGCATTCAGAAGTCTAACCTCAAGACAAATTCCCCTCTCAACAAAGCCATTTTCCAGTTCAGTCTGTAGTCTCTAACAAAATAGTCTTTGTTCTTGTGTTATTATGGTTTTTTGACTTTCCTTCCATTTATATATAACAAGTTAGAAAGTTAAATCTTCCTTAATCATGGATAAATCCTACTGTTTTAAAAATGAGTGAAAGACTTGTTTAATCAGATGACTGACTTAATGAGGCAGAAAATAAGAGGAGAGCCACCAGAAAAGACTAGAACAGCTGTGGCAAACCCATGGTGTGCAGACCGCAAGTGCTACAGAGTTTGATCAGGAGTGCACAAACAGGGATGCAGTTCCATCCTTGGTTTCAGCTAGCTGCTCCTACTGCTCTATTTACAATTAGAGGAGACAATAAGGAACAAAGAAATTGCCCTGGTGTGTAGAAATCAGTTGAAGAAAGATGTTTGACATCAAAGGGAGAGCTCTTAAAGGGAAATTCACAGTCTCCCCCCCCCACCCCCCTCCTTTATCAATGGCCAGATTACATGTAGCTGTAAGAATTCTGGCAGGATCACGTCCTTGGTCCCTTTTTTGGATACATACCAGTTGGCAGGTACAGCTCTGACTGTATGGAAAGGCTAGTGAGTGCAGATGGTCAGAAAACATTCAGTTTCAACTCCTTGGTCAGTGTCAGGAGCTTGCGTTGCCTTCTCTGCTGAGGCATCAGCCAGCAAGACAGACTCCTGAGGCTCACTCATTTTGGACATTTCACTCTGGTCTGCCATGAAGCAGATTCAGTTTGTCAATGCAAGTCTAGCAGAGATGTGACTCCCTGGACGTGATAGATCTTCCACTCCTCAACATGCTGTGGATGTACTCCTGCAACCCTGCTTCCTGCCCAGCACTCCCTGTGCACTATATGCATGTGGTGCTGGCCCCAGTGTGGGGAAGGGCTAACTCTGCGGCTAAGCTCTCCTCAAGTTCTTCAGATCATGTGCAGGGAACTCACAGTTCTCCCACATTAGGTTCTTGTTCCCTCACAAGCTACCTTTCTCCCTTTAGTCAATTTCTGAGCCCACCAGGCAAAGCAATTTTTTTATCTTCAGCCCATTTCCCCACAAACGTGCAAGCCAAAACCATGCCAGCTGCTCCTACCTCTCTTGAACTGACTGACAATTCCTCAGGCACGGGGGCTGACTTTGTGATCAGACTCTGGGAATGCTTTGAAGTATACTCCTTCTGCATGGCAGAAGAAAAAGCATTTTAATGCCACCATATATTGGGACTGAGTGTATCACTGAAAGCAATACAGCTTCTCTTGCCCACAATTTATGATTTAATTTATAAAGAAAGAAAATTTGGAAAATTCCCTTTTAAGGGGACTAAATACATGAAAAAATTATGAAGTGTTATTTTGCCAAAATAATTTCTGGCTAATAGCACACTATATATTTTTTTTTTCTAGTTTGAATCTTCCTTTTCCTTCCCTGTCACTGCTTTTATGGCCTTCTTCCCTTACTCTCTATTTCCCTTTAGAGCTCCAGGCTATTAACCTGTAATTTTGTACCCTTACTCGGTGTCATCTAGCATTGATGTGGAATGTGGAGCAGTTTAGCTGTTCATTCAGATCTGTGTGGTGAAAAGACTGGCCAGCTGGTATCCACATCACCACAACTTCAACCAGCTCTGCAGCTGCATCTCCTTTATTAAGACCCTTTTTGTCTGCCAGATTTTGTTATATAATGTATTTACTTGCATTACTCTAGTGTGAGAAAGACAAAAGGAAGGGTAAAAATAGGCTTAAATCCCATGTAAAGAAGTCATGAGACAAGTCATGTGCCCAGTACATTAGTCAGTCCCACAGTGTGTGGATTGAGCCTTCTGAGTTAGATTCAGAAGTGATTTTGGCACTTCATAAATTGCATTATGCACTATTTAAATATAAAAAACCAAGCCTAGACATACTTGTCCCACGTATGTTCATGCCTTACAGTAATTGCATTATTTAACAAATAATTGCATATATAACAAATGATAGTAAAAAATTAACTTGTAGTGACTAAGAGACAAGCCAAAGGAGATTTAGAATTTTGAGAGGAACTGTTATGCTAAGCTAGGAAGTCAGGCCAAAGAGCTGCAAGCAGCTGTGGCACCTGACTCTGCTGTGTACAAGCAGAGCCTGAGAGCAGCAGGTTCAGAAAACCCTGTCCTCATGCCCTGCCTGTCCTTCTGGGCAATGAAGAGCTCAAACAGGATCTGGTCTCCAAAAATGCTGAGCTCTGACATCTCTTACGGGCATTAGGAGCAGCTGGTTGGAGTGTCCTGGAAGCTGGTACTGCCAAGTCCTCTAATGATTCATTTTGTTTTTTCCAAGCTGCTCCCAGTTGTCAGCTCCCATCTCTGGCCACTGGTACCCCGGATCCCTGTTTGCCACCCTTCTTCTCAGTGCTGCCTGGCCTAGGGAGATAAGCCTTCTCAACTGGTGATCAGCCAGGTGCAACCACAGTCCCTCTTAGCTGCTGCTGATTTTTCTTCGGCCATTTTTGACAATTTCTGGAGTGAGTTTTCCAGTAAGTAAACCCTGAACCTGCATCCTTCTCAGACTCATTCTCTGTGTCACCACTACCAGTGAGTAGCAGGTTCATTTGCTTTTTCTATTCTGTAAATGAAGAGTTCACAGCCACATCCTAGATCCTGTATGTTTCTCACACTTAGACACTAAAAGCGCAGCTGCTTGGAGTCAAAACATCTCCAGGAGGAATGGTGCCACTTGGAAGACCTAGGTTCTTGATTTATGCTGCTTATAAACTGGAGAATCCTATGTCTTCCTTGCAGGGGCTGTCCCTGTGTTGTGAGAAAGCCGTGCAGAGCCTATGGTTGACGGTGCTGCCACAGCATGCTTATGTGACCTCACCTCCACCTTCTGACTCCTAAGGGTGGCATTCAGTGGCCAGAAACCCCATCGTTCTGGGATCCAGTCAGCTCACAATAACTGAGAATAGCTATGATTTTGGCTGTGGACCTTCCCCCTTCCTCCCCCAGATGTATCAAAGAGTCATGCCAGGCTGCTGCTAAGTGTTCTTGTCTCCTTTAAGTTCATATTCCAATTTGTACAATTTTGTGATAAAGTCAGACTGTGGCAGTTACAGTGTTAAATGAGATGGAGATAGGAATGTATTCACCTTTTTAGTCTGGAACAGTTCATACTTCCCTACTGCCAAATTCCCAGTATGTTCAGTAATAAAGTGTAGCTTGTAAACATGTCAGCACTTAATGGGGCTTTGAATCAAGTACTCACTCATTTCAGCAACTGCTGTTAGTGCCAAAAGTGCGTCATCTCTTTTACCCATAACTTCGTGACTTCTCCTAAGGTGCCAAAACCAAAACTGTAACAGAAGAGGCTTTCTGATAAAGGTTGAGGAGAACTAATTCATACACTTAGAAATATTCCCATTTCCCCAAGAACAGGATAATTTTAGTGGCTTTATTCCCTTAAGTTCTACGCAGACCTCTCAAATAGTCCAGTCATTAGAGACTGTGGAAGGATTATATTGGAAAAAGAACAAAATACCACAAAACCTAGTGGAAGGCTTGACCCTGAAGTGGATGACCATTGTCAGCTTTGATTTTATTGCCAAAGTTTGTAAATATTTTTCTAGTGTAGGCCAAACAACTGTGGCTATTTGGCCACAGTTTCTTGCTTGTTTGTAGCACCAGCTAACATTCTTCTCTGATTTCAGTCAGATTATTCTGATGTGGGTTGGTTGATCTTTTCTTAGATCTTTCCTTTTAAGGAACAGGCTGGTTTTAAATGACCCAGTTATGAGCTCTTAATGTTGCAGATCCTTCCTCTGGAGAACATCCTCCGTTCTCTGACTAGAAACTAATGATGGATTGGTTACTGCAATAGCAGATGGGAGACCACAGTCCAGTGTTTTGCCAGAGACATCTGTGGGATTTGAGACAAGTCCGTGCTTCTATGGTCTGTGGTGTTTTATAAATGCAGATTTGAAAAAGAGCGGGAGGATTATTATTTATACACATTATAACATCATCTCAGATCCTAGCTGTGGACCCTCATTGTGCTAATTACTGATGGGAGAGATGGGTCTTAATGTCTTCACAAACAGCTTGATGTGAAAGAATCAATCAGGTTCTGGAAGAATGGCTGTGGGGATTTTAGGAGAAATGGGTGTTTATGTCTTAGAAATGGGTCTTAATGTCTTCATGAATATCAAGCTGCATTTTTTTGCAGAATCCAGATAATTTGAGATTCTAAACTTTTGGGCAATGTGTAGTAGGTAGTTTGGGAAGTCTTCACCTTCCTAATACCTCAGTTAATGGGGGAAGGAAGAGGGCAATGTGCAGCCAGGAGTTTAGGATAAAAGGAGGCTGCGTCCTCCAAAAGCTTGAGAGAGACCCCATGGGGGTATGGCCTAGTGGACTCTATCCCTTAACTTGAATAAAGCTGCAAGGTTCCTCTGTCTCTTTTGTGGACACTGGCTTTTCACAGTGTGATTTTCTACACATCACCAAGTGTTGCATTTAATTATGACCCATGAGATGGCAGCTGGTCACCATCAAGAGGACAGTTTGGCAGCACTCATCAGTGCAAAAGGCAGGGATAACATGAATCTCGACTTCGTTGCAGGTACCCATGTTACAGTTTGGAAGAAGACTACTGAGATTACACTTTAGAAATGTGTATTTGCTGTAAGAAAGCTGTAGTGCGCTCAGCTCAATCTGTTTGCCTTTGGATGTTGAAAACATTTGATTGTCGAGTGAAGCAAACATTGAAATTCTGGACTTCAACCAGGACTTCACTTTTCATATGCAACTGTCTGGTTTCAGCATGTGATGGATCTCAACTTGCAAATTCCCGAGTACTCACAGCCAGGTGAGGACTGATTTTGGAAACCTCTGATGACCTCCCAGCAGCACCGAGTTAGGGCACACTCCTTCTCCGCTGTCTCCCCCACCCCATCGCCACTGCCACATAGAGGCTGTGCTTTGCAAAACCTTGGCTGTTATCAGTGGTGTTCGAAAAGCCTGCGTAACATCTGGAGCAAATGGTGGCTTCCCAGGGAAAAAAAAATATCATGGAAATTATCCTGTTTGCATTTCTGGAGAACAGGGGGTGAAAATTTTTGTTTGAAACTACAAATTTCAGGGTGGCGGGGCCATAAAGCAGGCCCAGGGTCACAGCACGGCTGCCGGGCTCCTGCCCTACACCGAGGCAGGCAGGGCCCCACCCCGGCCGGGGCCGCGCCACCACGGGACGCGGCCTCCCGGGAACGGGAGGCCCTGGAGCGGCGCTCGGGGAGAGCCAGGCCCCAGCCGGCTGCGAGCCCCGGGAGCCCGACGCGGTGAGTGCCTGGGCACCCCGTGCTCCGGCGAGCCAGCGCCGTGAGGCCGTAGCTGAGGCGGGGCCGGCGCGGCGGCGGGGCCGGGCTGGGGGCGGTGGAGGCCGGGCCGTGCGGCATGATCGGCACCGTGCTCTGCTATGTGCTGCTGCCGGCGGTGCGGCTCCTCCAGGCCCTCCGAGGTAACCCGGCCCCGGGCGGGCGGTGGCGCGGGCAGGGAGAGGTGGCGGGGGTGGCTCGGAGGGGCGGGGATGTCCCTCGCCGTCGCCCCGGTCTGAGAGGGGTGCGGCCCGGCGGCCGGCGTCGGCCCGGCTGCCCCGGAGCTCCCCGAGGCCCTGGGCAGGTGGGGCCTGGGGCTGCTGGCCGGGCCGGGGCTGCTGGCCCCGGGCAGCGCGGGGAGCTGCGTGTTTGGAGGGAACAGCTGCCGGCTGTTGTGCTGCAGAGGCAGACTGCGCTTTGCGCAAGGGCTCTAGCTCCTGCCCCCAGTCTGCTCTCCAGGCTTGGGGAGATCCTTGCAGATAGTCTGCTTAGAGATCTGTGATACCCCAAGGACCTGCGGGTGACTTCGTGGATGGACTTATGTTTTGTGTGCATCGCTATTTCACTTAGTTTCCCTAGATCCTGCTGCTACTTCACACTCTCTGCTTACTGAGCTCATGTAAAGCCACCCTCCAGCCTGAACCTGTCCCTGGGCCTGTAGCAACTACTGGACTGGCACTCTGTCTTTTTTCATAGTGAGCAGCAAACTTACTTCTCAAATTCAGCTCCTACTGTGTATCAACAGGCTCTTGTAGGCGCTCATCGTGCCCGGCCAGTGATGTGTGCAAACATTACCTTGGTGTGCTGGTGTCTCTGACATTAATGAACTTAATTACAAACCGACAGAGAGGAATATGGTTCCGAAAGCTCTTTTTCTGACACATACAGAAAACTTTGACACAAAAGATATAGTGAAACTATACATGGATGTTGCTGACTCCTGTATGTTACTGCTGTGGCTGACTGACAGGGATGCAGAGAAAAAAAGTTATTTGTAATCAACAGAAATTTCTCATTAACAGTAGGGATGAGTGTCTGTGCAGAATTCATAGCAAAACATAAATGCCACCTCTTGTATAAATGCGAGTGAAAGGAGATGTCTTTTTCTACTTTACCACACAAATATTAATATATTCAATGTTACATTAAAAGCAGTTTGAAGTGGTTTTATTTTTTTGCCACATCAGTCATCAGGTGATCTGTAATTCTTACCAGGACTTCTTCTGTGCATATACTCTCTCTAATAAGGCATATGTTGGACCCTCTGTGTCTTCATTTTTCATCTCTTAGTTACAGAATGGTTTTTCTTCTACAACACATTCTTGTGATATATTTTGTTTTGTTAGCTGATCTCTATTTCTTAGTCCCTGGAAAGAAACTTGCTCCAAGTGATGATCTAGAAGACCGTGGCTTCTTAGTCCATGCATCTGATCAGCTAACCTTTAGAGACTGTGCCTTTACATATGTTGCTGAGAGCTGATAGTTTCCACAAGGCCTTTCAGCTTGGCTGTCTATGGTGCTGCCTGAGTTAGAATTGCATTCCCTAGATTTGATGAAGCCATTGCTATTGCGTGCAGTTTCAGTGACTTGGATTAGTATAACTGGACTTGGACTGTGGCTTAGCATTCTGGAGGAAGCAGAAGAAGTTATTTAGACTATAACTGTTTTTTCTCAGAGAAGTAATTTGTTTAGGTTGCTATACTGAATGGTTGTATTGCACAGCAAATGCATTGGAATAAGAAAAGAATGAGTAAGAAGGCATTTCTAGCTCTCTTATTCTGATTTTGTTTTTAAATGACAGATGGTTTCTCTACCTGTCAAAAGAATGTGCTTCTGGCAAAGAGCCCGTCCACCCAGATAGAAGGTGTCTTCGCTGCAACCACAGGAAGATCGGTCCCAGAAGAGCAAGAAGCCCTTCTCCAGCAGTGGCTGGAGGAAGAAGTAGGGAATTTACCAGCCAGTGAGAGTGTTCCAGCAGCAAGGAAAGTATCAGTTACACTCACTAGTGCCTGGTTAGAAGGTTCAGAGCTATTGATGACCAGCCTCAGTGACCTGAATACATCTCCAGAAGTCACCCAGTGTGCTGATCAGCAGCTCTCCGAGCTAAACACCTTGGCTTCTTCAAAACTGCAAGATCATGCAGTGGCTGAACTGGCAAGATTACCAGCAGAGGAAACAGTGACTGTAGCAGGCAGTGCTCCTTGGGCAGCTGTGGTGCCTCAGACACATCACCCAACAGCTGGCTGTGATGGTATCAATGTGGAAGTGCTGAATGATGACCCAGCTGTGCTGGCCTGGAGTTTAGCATGTGATGCAGTGCCACCAGTGCTCCCAGCCCAGCCCATTCAGGATGCAGTGCCATTTTATCCTGTCCCAACAGAGGTGCCCTACCATGGTCAGTGATGGCTCTGAATCTAATGTTTAGTTTGGGATTGGCATTTGTAGTGAATGTGGTCGGGTTACTGTGTCTGGGCTTGCTGTCAGTAAGACATTGATTGTCCCTGTGGAGTTAACAGGATCTGCTAGTGAAAACTGTAAAGTGAGTTTTTGCTGAGGAGGGGCTGGTCACAGCTAATGGTTTCTGAGCTGTTAGACTATTGTCTGAATATCAATACATGTTCCTTACTGTTCTCAAATGCTGGCTTTGTACTCTAAAAAGCACATGAAAAGTGTGTCTGGTGTTCCAGTATTGACTCTGGTCGTGTGTTATGCTATCCCTACAGACAACTATCCAAAGATATCCAGAAACAGCATCTGAAAACCAGAGTGGATGAGGGTTTGCTCAGAGGCTAGAGTGCCCTAGCTTAGGGAATGAGAATTTTCTGGGTCCCAGGGGAACCAAAGTATCAACAAGGTACCCATTATGGATGTAACTTTGCTTTTTGTCTCCTGTTATAGAGATCTTATGGAGAGATTGGGAGGATCTTTCTGTCCAGCCCTGTGTCGTAGAGCAGGTCTCAAAAAACACTTCCCTCTTTGAGTTTCGAGTCATGTCTTACAACATCCTTGCCCAGGACCTAGTGGAGCAGGGCCTTGATCTCTATGTACACTGTCATCCAGACATCCTGAGCTGGAACTACCGCCTTCCAAACCTTTTGCAGGAGATCCAGCATTGGGATCCTGATGTAAGTATGACTGAGCCCTCTCTATATCAGTGTCACCAGAATTTGAATTCCTTGTTTGATCTAACAGTATTAAGAAAAGAAAAAGACAGGGGCAAGTCCTACGAGGATACTACCTACTTGGTAACTGGACACTGATTGCTCTGAGAGTGTTTGAGGACTTTGACAGACTGTGTTTTTGGTGTGTGTCTTGCTTTGATTGTAGAAATTAGTCATACTTTGATAGCAGGGCTTAATTTCTATAAACAGCAGAAGTAGAGGAAGAAAGACCAGTTTTCTAAGACAGCACAGGAGGGGAAGCCTGCATAGAAGAGGGCTCCATGAATTTCTCTGTTCTTTGAGTCCTCTTTGTGGGATGAAGGATCTTTTATCTTATCACCAGAAAACTGAATGATACACTAATGTGACTCAGAAAGTTAGTGCTTTTCATCTGAAAAGTGCAGGACAGAGTTGACATTCCTGTTTGTAGGGTTGATATGTGAGTGCGCTTTTCCACTTTCTTCCCCTTAACAAGGTAACTAGCAAATACTTGTGGAGCAAGTGAGGTCTCTGCCTTCCTTCCAGGTTCTATGTCTCCAGGAAGTGCAAGAGAACCATTACTGGGAGCAACTGGAACCTTCATTCAAGGAGATGGGTATGTCCTGCTTTTGTGGGTCTGTACATCCAGCTCATGGGACTGGCCAGGCAGTGCTTCCTGCCTAACATTTTCAAAGTACTCAGTTTCAAGAGACCTCTTCCTGTTTGCTAGGTGGCTGCTGGCCCTTCTGAACTATCTGCCTAGACCTTTATCCTTTCTTTTGCAATTGATGTCTCTGAGTTGAAAGATCAGAGTAACAAAACAGAGGGCCATAGAAGGACAAGGAGAGAGAAAATACCCCCAGTGACTAATCATAAAGGGTGATTGGAACAGAATTGGGTATATTGCTGTACCCAAATGTAGTAGGAATCTTTTCTATACAGACTTGCTGAGGTACTGACTGGATAAACCTTTTAATAGGTGATGGTTCTTTTCAGGCTTTGAATGCTTCTATAAACGGAGAACTGGGACGAAGACGGATGGATGTGCAGTGTGCTATAAGCACAGCAGGTTCCAGCTGATCAGCCTCAGCCCTGTAGAATACTTCCGGCCTGGCCTGGACATCCTCAATCGGGATAATGTGGGCTTGGTTCTGCTGCTACAGCCTGTGCTCCCAGAGGACCTGGGTCTGAAGGCAGTCAGTCCTTTGTGTGTGGCCAACACTCATGTATTGTTCAATCCCCGTCGAGGAGATATCAAACTGGCCCAGGTGGCCTTGCTGCTAGCAGAGATTGACAAAATTGCAAGAACTACTGAAGGCAGCTACTATCCTGTCATCTTGTGTGGAGACCTGAACTCTGTACCTGATTCTCCACTCTACAAATTCATCCGAAATGGTGAACTTTCCTACCACGGGATGCCAGCCTGGAAGGTAGTTGCCAGCCAGAATTGGGATTGGACAGCTCTTTATTGTATATTGCTAGAGAAAGGCATGGCTGCATTCTTTTTCTTGTGAGGAAGTAGTCTTAATACTGAATTAAGTTATTCAGTGGTCTTCCCCAATGTCTCCACCACTGCAGGGGAAAGAAGCAGACAAGTGTGTGTGTTGTTTCCACCACTGCTCTTTTGGTTTCTCTTGAGGCAGACTTGTGATAATAGACCACTTAATTTCAAGTATTTTTTTCCTTTCCTAAGGAGATTTTATGCCTGGGTGACTGGAAGTGTAGGGAAATGCAACTCCACGAAGACTTACTGAAATTTCATGCGGACATTTGTTCCAAAAGAAGTTTGAAGTGGTTACTTATGCTAGAGCCTCTTGTGATTATGTCTTACTGTGTCTCTGTGATCAAATATATGGTTGGTGTTCAAGGTAAATCATCACTTCAATAAGATGCATGTACAGTATCTTGCCAGGTGACTTTTAGCTAATTGTACCTGTCCTCTGCAGCTGAAGGTTTATTATACCTGTACCATATTCTGAATAGCTTAGTTCGAGCCTTTCTATGAGGGCATTCTCCTGTCTTGCTCTTGGCAAGTGTATATATGTACATTGTCTATGGCTTTCACAGCTGCTCTATGTCACTGATGGTTGCTCTCCTTGTCTGGCCTTCTTGCAGGTATCTGGTCAGGAAGACTTTTCCCAACAGTTGTATCCACGGAAACTGCTGGCACCACTGTGGCCGAGCTCACTGGGTGTAACAGACAAGTGCCAGTATGTCACCCTGTGCCAGCAAAAGAAACCTGGTGAGCTCCAGTATGCACTGACAACATGAGTTTGCTAAGGATGGGCAGTTTGTGGGCCTTGCTGTCTCTCTGAGTAGCTTGGGCATGTGCTGCATGAGGCACTTGACAAAGATTCTCTACTTCATATATGAATTAAATATAATTTTTTCCAGAACCTATTGCTGTAGCCTCATTTCTTCCATTTTCTTTCTCTAGTCAGGAGCTGAATGTTCCTCTACCAGTAAAAATTACTCTATGTGTCCCTTTCATATTCCCAGACTTATGTTTTTATGCTGTTGTAAACTATGTTCAGCAGGCACAGCTTTCATCTACAGGTGTTTGGGGTGTGGTTTTGGATAGTATTTGCAAACCACTGTAAAGAAATAATTCCTAAGACCCATCACAATCATGCCTGTTATCTGCATCTGTAGAGAGGATTAAAAAAATGGAGCCGACACAAAATAGCTTTTGTGTAGAACTTGTATTCAGCCTGATCACCAGAAATATTTTTCTCAGCAGACATTTCCTGGACTTGCAAACTGACTGATCTGCTTGAAAGTCTCTTGAATTTTTGATGTCTCAGAGAGGATATTCTTACTTTGTGCTGACCATGACTGTAGCATTTGAAGGATAGCAATGGCTGTGCTCAGTTCTTCTACTTTTATACATCTATTCTGTTCTACATGTAGGTTATTAGGTGATTTCTATTCTTATGAATAGAATGAGTGGTATCAGAGTGCTTGGGCACAAAAGCCTCTCTCAAACAAAAGAGGTCTAAGAGGCCCAAAGGTCTAAAATATATGTAGGTGTTCCCTGGAGATGTGACTTTGCTGCAGTTACTTTCTTCTTTTAACTTGTACTTTTCTCTGCAGGGAGACGTGAATACAGCCGTGACTTCCTGCTGCAGTTCCGCTTTTGTGATGTTGCCTGTGAACGACCACCGCAGCTGGTCCTCCTGGAAGGTGTGACAGATGCTAAACCAGGTATTAATGGGAGACTTTCCAACTTGTCACTCTTCTAGCTCAATGGAGGCTCTCCTCTGGGGACAGACTGAGGCAGTTTGGACTGGAGAAGAGAAGGCTTCACTGAGGCCTCATTGTGGCCTTCCAGTACTTAAAGGGGGCTTATAAATAAAGAGGGAGAGTGACTATTTACACAGGCCTATAGTGATGGGACAAGGGGAAATGGTTTTAAACTTCCTAAAATTCTTTGTATAGAGGGTAGTAAGGCATTGGGTCAGGTTCCCAGGGAAGTTGTGGATGCCACATCCCTGGAAAATTTTCAAGGCCAGGTTGTATGGGGCCCTGGGCAGCCTGATACAGTGGGTGACATCCTTGCCCATGGGATGGAGATATGGAGCTAGATGATCTTTAAGGTCCCTTCCAACCCAGGCTGTTCTATAACTATGCATCTATGATTTCAAGGAAAACATGAGGTGGAGGTCATGCTACAGCTTGTGTTTCCTTTGGATATTTTCCTTTAAGATGTTCGTGACTGCAAGCTATGTGCTCTTCTTGGGCAAAAAGATTCATTTGGTTTCAGGAGAAGCTTCTCAGACTTGGGATGAGCAGTCTGTTCTGGGATCTGTGTAGGTCTGGCTGGAATCTCTTTGCTCCTTTGCAGACCGCCCTGCACACTGGCCCAAGCCTGCTGCCATGGTGAAAGACCCTGAGCCCCAGCCATTCATCCCAAGGTAACTTGGTGCACCTTCAATGGCCCCAGTCTTCAAACTCAGCCTTGTTTTCCTGAGCACTGAAAATCTGGCTGATGTAAAGACTGAGGTAAATGGGAGGGTGAAAGAGAGTAAGGAGGGCTATCTGGGAGAGCTAGATCCACCCAGGATTGTCCTAGTAGCTGGGTGCTCTCTGTCAGCATTGTGTTGGAGAGATTGAGAATGAAGGGCATAGGTGTATATAGGACTGGATATTGAAGACAAAGGAAATTCACAGTCTGTCTTGCTTTGATGTAAGTGGAGTGAATAGTTCTGAAAGATATTATATGCTCATGAAGTAGGAGTAGTTTAGACAGTTGCATCAGCAAGGGAACATTCAGCTGTGACTGCAGTACTGAAAAGGCATAATTCTCTTTCCTTTGTTGGTAAACAGTGCCTGTTTGTGTGCAGGTGTTCAGGTGTTATCCAGCATAGCCTCAACCTGACCTCTGTCTACAGCCACTTCTTGCCACACAGGGGACGCCCGGAGGTCACAACGATGCCCATGGGGCTTGGAGCCACTGTTGATTACATTTTCTACTCAGCAGAGCCTGTGGAGAGCAAGGCGGGTGAGTGCGGCGGTGCAGGGCTTATCCCTGTGACATTGGAAGAGGACGCTGAGACAGGCCAGATGGGCAGTGCATTTCATTAAGCTGGTGGATCTACAGGATGTGTCTGAAATAATACACAAGGTGGAAGTCACATCTGCTCATGTACCATGAGAAGACACTCTTTATCTTTGCTGTGAGAAAAATGAGGCCGCTCAGGTTCATGTAGACTTTTGAGGAGGCTAGAACAGAATAGGTTATTTTCTTCTGTATAAATATCTTACTTGTGCTCCTGGTAACAACTAGTGCTGGGTCCTGAGTGCAAGGCTTGGACTTCTGGTCTCTCTGAGACCACATGCTGTTCTTGGAAGGAGGTGACTCTAGTTCCCTTACAGTGGTGTGTTCTCTCTGCTGCTGGAAACAGGAGTTCTGTTGATGAAACACTGCATGTAAATGCACCTAGGAACTTTCTTGGAGCTGATTTAGGTCGTGTCAGGATCAAGTTTGGGGAACATTCCTTGAGGTTAGGAATGAAGAGATTAATTCCTCCTTGGGAATTAATTAAGGGAATTCTCCCCTCCTTGGGGGAGAATCTGAAGCTATTGCTAGGCCACAGTCCTAGCAATAGTTCCATGAAAGGAACTTCTCATGTAAGCAACTACCTGGTGAATTTAGTGTATTCTTGCTTCCTATGCCTGCAAGTATATGAAACCATGAGCAGGAGTATTGTAGGATGCTCACTGCTTTCACATCTAGGCTTAAAGGTGCATGTAGTGTTTGTGCAGACTGTCTTCATTTATCAGGGGAAGAGCAGTAGAGGATTGACAAGCATTCCTCTGTGAGTGTGTAGAGTTAATCTGTGGTGCCAGTCTCTGGCTGATGTTTCATTCAATTTTCTTTGTCAGGTCGCAGGCTGTACAAGGATGGAACCCTGAAGCTGCTTGGCCGTCTTTCTCTTCTCTCTGAAGATGTCCTCTTGATGGCAAATGGCTTACCAAATCCTTTTTGTTCATCTGATCATCTCTGCCTGCTGGCTAGCTTTGGCTTGGAGATCTCCAGCCCCAGAGAGAGTTAGTGTTGGTTCCCTTTCCCTAAAGAAAAGTTATTCCGAGTACAGCAGTTGAGACTCTGGATTGCACAGCCTGCTTGCAAGAAAACCCTTTTCCTTGTCATGCCCTAAAAGTCCTTTTCTCACCTCACGCCCTCACTAAAAGGAGGGAGTTGCATTGGTATTTTCGGCATCTCTGCAAACCTGAACTCTGTTCCTAGTGGGCTGCCAGGTGTATTCAGGCATTAGCATATCTTAAAGAGATCTTTGTTTCACTGCCTTGTTTAGCAGGTGTTTTTGTGCTGCAGGAACCAACATAACTCCCATGTTTGTCTCTGTGTGAGATTTTCAAGGAGCTGGAAAAGAGAGGGGCAATGCTCTCTGCTTTTGATTAGTTTAATTGCTACCAAAGAGCATGGGATGTATATGCCAATACTCTTTCACACCAAAACAATAGTTCTTTTAATTTCTCAATAATAGTTTAGTACTTTCAGGGCTAGTTGTTGCTTTGCCTTTTAGATTGGATCTAACTGCTTAGAAATGTCTTTTACTTAATGACCTGTAAGGGCTGACTTGCTGACAGAAGGGTTTGTGTGGTGTAACAGTTTTTACAAGAAACTGCTTGCTGTGACTGATGGACCAGGGAATGGGATTGCCAGGAATGGAGCCAGGGGTTCTACAGAGCCACCCACAGCAGCTGTAGAACTGTAGCAAAAGACTAGACGTCTTGGGGGAGGCTTCTTTCCTTTCTAGCAGTCTCAGAATGGTACCTAATTTGTCATTTTTAGCAAAAATATTTAGGATGATCCCAGTGAATATCCTGTGGGAATAATTACCATGTAAGGCACGACAACCCCAGAAGGCTGTAACTGTGGTTGTCCCAGAAGAGAGATGAAAATGGAAGGCATGTGAGAGTCAGCAGAGCCATCAGATGGAAGAGCTGTTCTTGTCACTTGCCCTGTTCTTTTCTCTGTGCACTCCCTATTGCATTCAGCCTGCCAGGGGTCAATAGCCAACCTGTAGCATTCATCCATCTCCTGCGCCAAACTGAAGGCCATGCTGCATGCTTCTTCTGGACCCAGCCATAGATAGAACCCTTAGGATCAACTCCTGTCTCTTGACATGTGTTGGGAGGAAGGGGAAGGCTGTGTGACTTGGAGCCAGACTGCAGCCACTTGGATCCCAGTATACCTCTGGTGTCCTGTTGGTGTGCTTTTGTTAGCAGTGGCTTGGCCAGTACAAAAGCAGTCAAGCTGTACCTGTTCCTAGAGTAAATTCCCCAGTTCAGCCTGACATTTGGTGCTCAGTTTTTCCCTAAGAGATGAAACCAACATTGGCAGAAACCAATATTGACAGAAACATTATCAGTCTTCTGTTCACAAACAAGGCAGGAAATCCTGCCCCACTTCAGGTTTTGGCGTGAAGGTACAGGAGATGTGAAATATTGTTTATTCTTCATGGTCTATATTGGGGGACTTTGATATTTTAAATGTTACTTTCTTTATTGAGAAATAAAACAGTGCTAATCTAAAAAAATACCACGAAGTAACTGTGGCACCTTGTATTTCTGGCAGCTATACCTCTGAAGACTTCCGGACAAGGCTTTACTGACTGCAAGGTGAAAGAGGGCAAATTGGCTACACAAGAAAGTAATGAGGGTTGAAGAGAGGGAAGAAGTAAGCCTAGTTTAATCTCCCAAGACATCCCTAAATCCCAGGTGGCTTCTTTGGCATTGGACTTGTCTTGCCTCCTCCATTCCTCCCCCTCCCAAAGAAAGATGTGCTTTCAGGAACCCTTGCCCTCCTCCTTAAGAGA
Organism: Rhabdornis inornatus; assembly: GCA_013397075.1. NCBI lineage: Eukaryota > Metazoa > Chordata > Aves > Passeriformes > Rhabdornithidae > Rhabdornis > Rhabdornis inornatus. The sequence continues at coordinate 832,763 of VWZS01001907.1, read as the reverse complement.
GCAATACTGGTGATCTTTCACAGATCACTTCTGTAAACTACAAAAACAAGGTTGGGGGGGAGGGGGGATTGTGTTCTGCGCCCTTATGAGCATGTAAGGACTGCATATTCCCCTCTTGCCCTGCCAGATGGTGTGGTATTTGTCTGGTGATGTGTGGGTGGCTTTTGCTACCATTTGTGAGTTTCTGTAAGTGAACAGCAGTCTTGGGGGGGGTGTGAATTATTTTGCCCTGAGGTAATAGTTCTGGCATGGCACTAGTACATGGGGAGGGATGGAAGCAGAGGTGTGCATTTATATGACTGTTTATCTCAATTTCTGCTAGTACTCTTACTCTGATTTTGTAAGTGGTTGTATTTACAAAAAGAGGGAAGGAAAGGGTGAACTGAGAGCTTTGCTTTCTATCTGGCTCAAAAAGGTTGCCAGAAGGCAGCTTGGTTGCAGATGACTCCCTCCTGCTGTTAACATTGTAATAGGAACCTTAGAAGACACTAAAGGTTTAACAACAACCAGCCAAAAGCACCACAAAAAATTCAGTGACACATGGTGTTGGCACTTGGAACTTTAGCTGTCTGCTTCTATCGTAGTTGCTGGCTGAGTCTGAGATCAGAGGAGGATCATTGGTGAGGAGGTGTGTATGTGTATGTGTGTATGAAAGCTGCCCATAAGAGACCCATAAGGTGTGCACCATACACCAGCAGATGAACCAGTTGCCCCTGCACTGCCTGAAGCATCCTGCCAGTCCTGTGATGTAACTCACGTGGGGGACCTGTGTTCCAGTATCACAAGTGCTTTTTCCATTTTATGTAAACCAAAACCTTGACTTGTGGGCAGATTGCATGGAAGCATCTCAGGGAGGTTCCACCTATACTTTGCTAGAAATGTAATGTTGTGCAGATCAAACTAATGCTTTCCCTTTCCATGCATGAGATAATATGGTATGCACTTGGAATTATTAAGTTTTTGAACACTGGATATGGAGTTATGTGCAGAAACCGCAGGACAATGCTTACAAGTCCCCTTACTCTTCTTTCTGGAGGTTTTGGTGCTCCCAGGGTGACTTGCAGTTCTCAAAGCCCTGGCTTACACATGCTTTGTTGGGCACTCATAAGTGAAACTATGGCAGAAATGCGGGACCGTTGCTAGTGACTGCATAGAGACACAAAGGCAGAGTTGAAGACTTGATCTTTGTGTTTATTTCTTGTATGGACTCTTATGGAGGTGGTCTGTTTCAGGAAAATAAAAACCCCTGTGTTCTAGAGCAATTTGGAGTTAATATCACATGGATCTGGAGACCTGTGAATGCCTCTTGACTGTGTGGGATTACAGGAGAGGTTTGGAGGTGGGGTGGGTAGAAAGTTCCTAACTAAAATCACAACTAGCATATAGTTGTTGGGAGAAAATAATGTATTTTGTGATGCTTTAAGAATAGCACCCACAGATAAAATCAGAACCTGTGGTAATGAGCATTGTAATGGGATGCAGAACTGAGATTCCAGATGTAGCTCTTAGAAATGTTTCTGGACCTAAATGCGTGGTGAGTTGTCATTAACACAGCTTTCTGATGAATTACAGAGGGGTCTGTAAATATATCTGCAATGCTCAGAAAGGGAAGGTGTCACAGAGGTAACTAACGGCTTCATCACCTTAGTAGTGATGTAGAGTTCAGGGAGACTGGTGCTTACGGGAAGTGATGCCAGAGACCACTGGCAGTGTGTGTATGTTTCATGGTAGCAACGTCCTAAGCTGCAGGACCATGCAGCTGTAGAGGCAATCAAGTATTTGACAAAGTATCTTTGCTAAAAAACAGCTTTGTCTGCACCACAGCTGCTAGGCTGTATTTAGTTATGCTGTTTAGATAGAAGTTGGACTTCATTTTCTCGGTTTTAAGTTTGTTGCTTCAGGAGGTTGCCCTTCATAATCAGTTTTCCCAATTACATGGGATGGGAGGAGTGGTAAACAATATAATTGTTCTAGCTTCTTTCCTGTTCTTAATAAATGAAACTTGGCTGCTGTTTGAGGCCTTCTTTCTCCATGCCTTTTTCTTATGAGCTCTCTCTCCAGCAGCTGTTTTCCCATGACTGCTCTGTCCAGTTATCTTTCTGAGTTGCTGATGTTTATTTTTTCTGCAGCTGTATTTCTTCAGTTAAAAGTTATGGGTGCAATTCTCTAGGGCTAAGTTTTATTATAAATATAACATTTAAATGGTGTCAGGATGTAAGATAGTGTGTTTCCTCACCCCTGAAGAATTAAGTGGGAGGAGTGGGAGCTCTGAAACGAACACTTAGATGGGAGTAACACTTGTTATATAAAACAAAAATCCCAAGTTTCAGATTTATTGTTGGCGCTCTGTACACCACCTGCTTTGTGAAGGCAGAACTCGGAAGTATACTTGACCTTAGTTTCTCTTCTCTGAGGAGTCTCCAAGAGGTCATAAGAAGTTCAGCATCTCAGCAGATCAAGGTATGAGTCCTGCTCTTAACAATGTGTTGATGATGGTGTTGGCAAAGTCTGCAAAGCAGGGTGTTGCTACAGTCCAACATCTGCTCCCATTGCCACCACCTCAGTATTGAACATTTCCTGGATATACTGTTTAGAAATTTGCATGGGTCATGCTAATGCAGATGAACCCATTTATTGCTTACCTAAAGGGGGAGCACAAAAATGTTAGTGAGATACCATATCCTTTCAGGCCTCCCGTTGTGCAGACTAATGGAATTGCTGACCCGCTTCTTACCAGACTGTAGCTGCCTGGCCTGTAGTGGTTCCCACAGCACTGTCATGCTGAAATGCACGTGCTGAATTGAATATACTGCATTGTGTTTCTAAGTATGATACTGAGTTTCTGAAGAGAACTCACCTGTTACAATGATAACCAAGATGACAGATTTAACAGCTGGCATGCCTCTAGCTCCTTTTGTCAGCTGTAAACGTTTGGCTTCTCCTGTCAAGGCAAGTTGTCCTCTAGCTTCCACTGAAAATGTCATTCTAGTCTTGAAGCTATTTTTATTTTTATTTATTTAAAAATTTATTTATTTTCTTTCATATTTAGACTGTACATTCTTGTGCTCTTGTATAATAGCTGGAAAAAATTTTTGTAACTTTTATAAGATAAACACAGCAGCTTTCAAGGTCCAAGTTTTGAAAATGGGAGAAGGACTAGGCTAGACGCTGGCTTGTGCTACAACAGAATATGTATTTGTTCCATCCAGTCTGTAATTTATACACACACACAAAAAAAAGCCCCAAAACTTGGCCTCAAGCCTTAGCAATTATATTCAGTTTTTTGTTCTTTTCTTTCTGGATTCAAAGTCTTCTACTTATATTTATTATATAAATTCAGTTATTGGCCAGTGTCTGGAGCTGCTCTTGAACTGGGAGTAGATCAATGCAGCAGTTATTCTATAGTTATTCCTCTCCTCCTCTCCTCTCTTAAAATGAGGTTAGAGATAGGGTGGCACTCACTCTTTGCCAAAATAAAAATAGAATCCAGGAAAGCAAACCTGGCTGAGTTAACTTAATTCTGTAATGGCCTGCTATCCACAGCACGTCATATGCCTTTGCCTGCCATAATTCTGCAGCCTCTGCATGGATGGTGCTCTTAAGGCTCAGTCTCACTCTCATTAATGAATTTCTGTGTGCTTTTAGACATGTGAGAGCCTTAAGTCTTGGGCCTCTCAGTGCAAAAACTGACAGGGGTTTGTTTGTTTGTGTTTTCTGCTTCAACATGTTGTTTATCCTTCCCACAATAAAGATTTTCCACTTAAGGCCCAAGCAGCATAATCTCTAACTGACTTGAAAACCTAAAAGTGCAGGAACAACCAGTAGCAGGGGAAAAGCCTGATGTAAGAAGGAGCAGAAAGTCTGGCCACATCACTGTTTTGCTGTTCTCACTCCACTGTCTAGCAATCACTCTGATCTGTGCATCTGTAGGGGATATAGGAGTTACCTGATTTAAAGCAAAATCTGTAAGACATGGACCAGAGAGTGTTTTCAAGCAAGCATCTGAAGTCGATATTTAGAACTGTGCAATTACTTTCCCTCAGGGCAGAAGCTGTTCATATAATTAACTTGGCTAAGATGGACTATTGCATGTGCCTTTCTTTTTGGAGTAACAGGTCAGAGAACGTTTATTCCTTTCCTATACACACTGTAGGCTTGCCTACATCCTGGCCCTGGTCCCAGCTATTACTCATTTCCCTGGAGAGAAGGGGTGTGTTATGCCTGAAAGATGATAGCCTGAATAAAGTTGGATCCCCTTGCTGGGGATCCTTGCACTGAATCTTGCAGCTGACTGTCCTTCATTAACCCAGCATTTGTCTTGAGAAGTTCTGGTGAGGTCATTAGTCTGGAAGGTCACTAAACACAGACTTTGAGCAGAATTGCTTTTCAGGCCAGGAAGGGAGACTGAATTGTACATTGAAGAGTTGAGCAGTGCGAGAAGAGGTTTGTATTAACCCTTACAGTATTGTTTATTACAGTATTGTAAGACTGAAATTTTTGATGCTGCCTGCACTGATTTTTTTTTTCCCATGCAGCCTGATTGATGGCAATTCAAGAGGAAAATGTGAATTCTGACCTTTGCTAAACAGCTGCATACGTACTTACTTACTCTGGTAACTGCCTCTGTGTGCACAGACATACTCACCTGTTCAGATGATTAAAGGAGGATGAGGGTTCTTTCATGTCCATTAGTGTAGCAAGTAAAGGACATCTTTACATAATTTGCCTGATGCCACCACTCAAGGCTGTCACTTTGACTTCTCAGCTGACATGTAATGGGGAGGTTTAGAGCAGAAAGAAGGAGAGTAGAGACAGTTTGTTTTCTCTGCACAAGCTGAGAGCAGTACAGAGGGAATTTTATTGTCTTAAGTGTCAAAGGAAGCAGGAAGAAGAATCAACATGAGGGCCATGGGAAGTGCAGTAAAAACTAAATCTTAAATAAAAATTCTGTGTTGGCTACATAAGAAACAGAACCACACTGATTGATTACAAAAAGACACACATGATACTGTTCTTAAAGAAAGAAATTTTCCATTTCTTAATTCTGAGCTGTACCAGTGATAAAGATGTAAATGGTTTTGGAGCACCCTATCAGTGCTGGAGTAGAATACTGATGTGCATGGAAGGGGACTGCTCTGGTCCCACTAGCACCATCTCAACCCTGACCTGGAGGGAAACTCTGCTCTGCAGAGATCATGGGGGATTCAGTAGCCTTCTGGGCCTAAACAGAGTTGCTCTTGAGCAGAAAGGGCCAGGGCACCACTGAAGGAGAGTGGTTGTGATACAAGTAAACACCTGCTCAGAAGACACACAAAAATATTAAATTCCCTAAGGAGTTCAGCTTGGCTGTAGAGGGGTCATCTCCACCTTGCTCTGGGAGGGCAAACATCAAGCCAGAATAGCACTTGCTTTATTAAGTAAAATTATAAATCCATAATGCAGGTCTAAATGTTGTCAGGACAACAGTGCAAGGCCACTGGAATGTGTGGTGTTGTTTCAGCTACACTTGCACACACAGTACACCTGGGACACCCTCTACCTATTCTTATTGTTCAAGCATCAGGACCACTTGAAATACTTCACTCAGAAGAAGCAGGTAGCTAACCACCCAAAGTGATTAGCCAGAGCCACTGAAGCAAGGTCAAACCAATCTAATCCAGACTCTTGCCCTTTGGCAAACAGAAGCTTCTGTTCGTTATGGTTTCTTAAACTCTGAATTTTTAAGGACAGTCATGTTCCAGTCTATACGACACCACACATGAGCCTACCTTAGGGGGCAGGCACCTGATTAAGGCTTTCACCTGAAATACTTAAAATTCATCATGTTAAGCAGATTTGAAAACAGCAGTATAGCTACTACGTGAACACATGTACAGTTCTGGAGTAATTTATTCTGATAGAAACTATGTTCTGACCCATACCCTGGCCCACAGGTAAAATAGTAACTGAAAAAAAAGCACTCCACTTCCACCTAAAACACTTGCTAACACACCTCACGTTCCTAATGACTCCTTTAGCTTCTACCAGTCAAAAAAAAACGGCTAATGTGTCACACTGATGGACAGCCAACCCTGCTCTTTAATATACAAAGTTTGTATCAGAGTGATGCTGTAGCACAAACTTTTGCTCACTAATGAATCTGCCCATTAAAAAAATTGCAGTTGGCCAGGTATCAAGGGACTTGTCTACATAAGAGTATAAAGAGGGGCTCTTATTTCAAGGTTTGCATTACATTTAGAATAGTTTCACCAGTAATAGGTCAGCATTTGTTGAAGTCTTTCAAAGCTCACTTCAGCTTTATGTACAGTGCAGGCAGTGTCTATCCATTCCTAGTGTATGAACAAGGTTCCTTTCCAGAGTTCACAGGACTTGTACTGCAGAACAGACATCAGGTGAGACCTACTGAACACTGAAATGTACATCACAGAGCTTACATGAGCGACCCTATTAATATTTAACATTAAAAAATTAATAGGACTCCTTGAGATCCATCTTCCTTGTTCTGCAGGCACTAAAGGAGTATGAGTTACATTGTCGTTCCTCCTCTGTAGCTCTAAAGCCTGCAGAAGTGAAAAAGACTCTCATCACCAGCCTTTTTTCCTTATGGTTAAAGGCAGACAGAACAGAAACCAGATCAAGTAGATGGGGGAGGAAAGAAGCTGAAGTGCTAAAGTTTGTCTTGCACTGTACCCTCAGGTTTCTTACAGCATAAAGCTAGATTGCATTAATCCTCTCTGTCATGGAAGAATGTGCTCTTGTTTGTTAGGAAGGAAACAAAGCTTTGTATTGAAGTGATTCATCCTGTTACCAAGATGGGGGGAGCATGAGCAAGAAGGGGAGAACTCTATGGTCCTTTTCCAGTTTCTTGTACCACCTGCTAAACTGAAGATACAGAAACAGTAAGGAGCAGGAATTCTACAGCAGGAATTCTACAACACAGTAGAAGGCTTGAAATAGTAACCCTAGCAGAGTGCATTTGTCTCCTCCTGTGTCCACCTTGAGAAGTTAATCAACGTTAGATAAAAGCAAAGAATTAAATACTTCCTAACATACATAATTGTGCAACTAAATCTTGAAAGAGGATGTTCTTGTCTAGCTGCAGCTGAGGATTAAGAGACCTTGAACTCTACCTGTCATTCATATCTTAAACACCCATTTCCTTTGGTTTTCTAAGCTACTGGCCTCAGTTACATCCTGCAGGAAAGCACTTAATTACAAATTCAAACAAAGCATTTTGTTTTAATCCATTCTGCCTTGGTGATCTAACACTGCTGAACACCCCTGTTGCTCTGCTCTCAAGAAAGCATCGTTAACTTGCAGCTGACCCCTTATTTGTCTCATCTGTTGTAAAGTCTTCCTCCCACTCCCACATTTCCCCTTTCCATCTAAAAAAGCTCAAGTCTGTCCAGTTATTCAATGTTCTCTGTATTAAACTACTAATTATTCTCAAAAGCTCTCCAGTTACTCTGAAATAACTAACCAATTGACTAAACAAAGTCATGGTGAAGATACATTCTAGGCATCTTTTATAATTTTTTAAAAATTCTGGATTTCATCCACTTTAATAAAACCTGACAGTCAGTTCTCCCTTGCTGACTGCTGCTTGTATTTATCATATGATTCACAGTGGCATCTGAACTTTCAGTCTGCTGCATAGCAAACATTATGCAAAGGCAGTTTGTGGCTCCAAGTGGCCCATATTATTTACAGGTAACTGTAGTGCCTTTACAGCTAACATCATTGTTAGCAACCAGACACTAAATATGTTAATTTATAGCCACACAAAAATTACCAGAGGACACATTCAAATGGGTGCTTGGCTCACTGCTGCTCACAAACTTCAGTTGTTGCGTGTAGCTGGAATATAAGGGAGTGGACAGGTGTTGCACTGCACTGTGGAAACTGGCATCCTCTTCTGGATTAACCTTCTTTTGGCTCAGCAGTAAGTTCTGACACCTTCTTACAGATTTTCCTCCTGGCTGTACAGCACAGCAGAAAACAGACTACAAAGGGAGATTGGAAGGACCGACTGCAGTGGTATGGATATACCTTGCAAGTTACATCACAGTTAAGGATGTACAATTAGGAACCTGTAAGGCGTGAGTTAAATAGCTTGTGGGTGGTGCTTTGAGGATTAACTGCTTTAACTAGGCAGAAGAGCTGATTTGTTTGGGGTTAAGAACCCATTCTCTGCCACCAAAATAGCTCTGCTTATTATAAGGATGTGGCACGGGAATACTACAACAAAAAAACTAGTAGAGCTAAGCTCCATCAAGTTTCTAACAAAGAAAGGAAAGAATAAGCCTGGTTCTAACAAAATTAAATATGTGGTATTTCAGAAAGTTTAGCTCCTTGTCAGTGCTGTGATAAAACAAGACTTCTCTCCATGATACTCCCACTTTCAGTCTCAGTTTTTGCATCCCATAGATCCATGCATCCAAAGCACTTTAAGACCATGCTGTTCTGACTTCTGGAAATCCCACTGTTCTCATGCCCCAGGCCTCAAACAGAGAGGTCTGACAACACTCCCAATTTCTGACAAGCATTACACTGCTTAATCAGCAGTACAACACTCCCCCAAAAGAAGCATAGGAAGTCAAGGCCACAAGTGGCAGAAAGGCCCAGGCCAGCCCTTTGGGGAAGGTTATTGTAAGCGAAGCTGTTACATACTGCAGCTATCCAAACTGCCAGAACACAAGCACAGCTCTGGCACCGGGGTGGGGAACTGCTTTCAGGAGGCTCCAGGGTGAGCTGTCAGGAAAGCAGCCACAATTTCCTCCAGCAGAGCTTCTCACAAACAGGTGTATGTAACTCTGGCACTAACACTATAGGGAGGAAGGAACAAGAGCTTTGTGGAAAGGGAAAAATGCTTGTAAAACCTGTTCACATTATTACATCCTTCTTTAACTATTTACTCTTAAAACTTGTACTTCAGTGACTGAAGTGCCTGCCACAAGCTTTCTGAGTAGCAGCCCCTAGAAGTTAATAGAAGGCTGATGAAGAGACGATGTGAAGTTCAGGTTTCCCACCAGCCCCCACCTGCCCCATCTCCACTGCTGGAACAATTGAGGTCTCTGTGCCTATTTTCAAGTAGCAGTGGTATAGGCATATCCTGATCCACTCAACCACCAAAGGACCTACAGCAACAGGTCACCAGCACTCCACTGTCTGCCCCCTCAGAGACAATGAAATGCTTTGAAATAGGCAGTACTAAACATACAAGATGTGTTTTTTCTGGATGAGAAGACTTTGTATGGTCAGTAAATCAGGCTGAGCAAATTGAGACCTATCTCTCACAAGGGAGATGATGATAAACAAAGTGTTCATAATGACAAAACCAGGAGTTTTTGTACAAGATTTAGGGGCCATCCCATTCCAACATCACTTCTCCAGCAGCCCTGCAGGCCTTGCAGGGGTTGAAGACTTCTGTGCAGATAGGGAAGAAGTACTGTTGACAAGAATGCTTCATCTACTTGCTGTCAAGGCAAAGATAGCAAGTCCACTGACCCCACTCACTTAGTATTCTTCCTGAAGCAAACCCCATTAATGTACAGATTTTTTTTTTTCCTTTTTTTTCTTTTTTTAAAAATACTTAAGTGAATTAGGATGGTCACCTCTCCCAGAAACAGGCAGGCGAATCCTCTGGGACCCATGGGATCCAGCACTGGGACTGGCCCACTAGTAAGTACCTGGGAAAATCAGCATTCTTTTGCTCCCACTCCCCTGTCCCATTTGTCAGAATCACTGCAGGTGGATCCAGGTCCCAACTGTGGCCAGCAAAAAGTCCGTGGAGCCAGGCACACAAGGCACAGCTCTCTTCACACCCGGATCTGGTACCCATTGAGGTCTGGCATGGCTTTGGAATCGGCAGGCTTCTTCTCACCGGATGGCCTGTGAGCAAAGAGGGTAACAACTCTTCAGAAACTGTTTTCAGTCAGGTGATGCTGCACAGAGAGATGGCAGCACAGGAAAAGGTACACAGAGCTTCAGACTGATCCTGCACTACTTAGGACAGGACTATTCTGCAGCCTCCAGTAATTCTTCCAATGATCTCAACAGAACAGAATGCAAGTTAGGAAGTAGGAGGTCCACTCTGGAACCCCAGGTTATTATCAGGAAAACAATCTTGCTGACAGCAGAATAATTTTTGGAATCTCTTTGAGGCACAGGTCTGTCAGACACCAGAGCTCAGACCCATGCATGAGATTAAAAGTCTGCTACCAACAGTATCTTGTCTGAGCTGCCTTCCTCCTCCCTGCCAAAACAAGCAAGCAAAAAAACCCAGCTGTCCCCTCAACTCCCTAAGAAATGATAAACTCACAATGGTACTGACTAGGGAAGAATGCTACTGCAGGTCAGAGAAATATCCACTGTTCTAAAGAAACCCAGTAGGACATCAGAAGAATCCAAAACCAAACAGCAAGGTGGAGTCTGAGTAAAACAGATGTTCTAGATAGGTCTCCTGCCCAGCAGCCCCACTCACCGTCGGTCCCCACGGCTGTTTCGCCGATGGGGGCTGGCCTGACCTCTTTGTGGGGAGGAGACATCTTTCTTTCTGTCCTTGGTGGGAGATGGTGGTCCAGTTCCTTTCCCAATCTGCCAGAAAAATAAAATTAAGAGCTACAAGAGCAGAAAACCAATATGAGTAATAGCAAAACCCACAAAAACTAACAATGATTTACTACATGGGAAAAAAAGACAAAAGTCAAGGCAAGTGCATCAAAAATGCAAAAGCCAGAAAAAAACAAGTTACAGTGACAGCTATGGCTCCAAGGACTGTATTCAGTCCAACCTAATCACAACTGCAGCACTGCATGAACATCCATTAGGGGACCAGCCTGTATACAGTGGGGTGATACTCAGTAGAAAGAGGCCCCAGCCTCCAATTCACTTTCTACTCCACACATCTAGGAGAGTTTTCTGTCGCTTCATTCCCTCAGTACACCAGCCAGGCAAGACAGTGGGTGTGGAAGTGAGTTACTCCATCCTTGCTGCTTACCTTCAGCCTCATGTCACGGGCATGTCTCTCAAGCTCTTTGCGAAAGTCTTCGCGGGTTAGCTTGTCTAGATCCAGGATGGAGCGCTTCCACTCAATCTGCTCCACACTGTGTGGGTCATGGGACACACAGTGGCCCAGCTTCACCTTTTTCAGAGTGTGCCAGCAGCGGCGATATGCCTCCTCAAAGTCAAAGATGAGTTCGCTCAGTGTGCGGAAGACAGGTGCTTTGTACATAAGTTCCTCACGTCGGCTGATGCCCAGTGCCCCATAGCGGCCGCCAAAGTTCACCCCCAGCACGATGTGTCGGAAGTAGTTCCCTGAGAAGTGGGTTTTGAAGCTGATGGGAAAACGGTCCAGTGTGGTCATGTTGTTGGTGAGGTAACTGACAGCAGCCACCATTCAGGAAATAACCAGTGATAACAGTTTCCTGACAAGATACGTCCTACCTGCTCCAGACCCTCCCAGCCTGCTCAGCAGACTCCCCCTTGATTCAGGCATCACATAGACAGGATTTATTCTCCAGGTCAAGAGACCAGTTTGTTGCAGGGTGCCCTACTTTCATCAGGGTTATGGGTAAAACAGACTTGGCCTCTTCAAGGAGACAGTCAATAAAGAGAAGATAATTTTGATGCAGTTCTGTGATGCAGAAGTTGCAATGCTAGTACCTTAAGTGTACTGTATTCCATAGCTCTCAAGTTGTTAACACTGCAGCATTATTCCTTGGTTTGTTTTAATCTGTTTCACTAGCTACTGTTTCATACACCTTCAGGATAAAAACTCACCAACCTCCACTTTTGAACCATTCATTCACCATCTCTGCCCCTCTAGGTGCATGAAGAACTTATAGCCCAAGTACTACAAACTAAACCTGGAAGATAGCTAGGAAAGATGTGTACTTAAAGATAACACACATCTAGAACTAATAAAGGTATTGCCTAAACTAGTAAATGACATACACTGTAATTAGAAGTTGGAGAGGATCTGTAAGTTATTTTAATGCAGAACACATGCAGGCAGTAAGGGAACAATGCTATCCACAAAGGATTTCCTGACCTAACTCTAGTGTTTTTGCTCCTCTTTAGATGTTCTTTTATCTTTTATACAGCTGACCACTCTTCTTGGTGAAGGAGAAGCAACTCCAAAGGACTAGTTCTGATATTTTAGAGAATTGCTTGGATTTGGATTTCATTGGTGGGGTTTTGTGGGAGAACTGGGGAGGAAAAAAAGAGGAGTGAGGGGCTTGTTGCCAATATTATCACCACCCTCAAAGCATCACAAGCAAGACAGCAGAGCAAAAACACAAGGATGGGCAGACATGCACAACTCCAAAAGGAAAGGATACATTCCCAGGATCACAGCTTCCAGGCATTTTATTGGCAGGGCCTCTTTGGTCATTTCTTTGGCCAGGTCCATCAGCCTGCAGAGTGGGACAAGGGAAAGATGAGGACAGTTAGAGGGCTTTTGCTGTGCAATGTGGCCAGTTCAGCCCTTTTGCACTGTATTTGTGAGGTAATTTTCCAGGTGACAGGGTGGCCCACAGAGGATAGGGAACAGAACAAAGTATCTTCTTTAAGAAGATATTAAATCCAAACCAGGTCTCTGCCACATGCTGTTGCTGCTTCCGAGGAATTTACTTCAGTGGGTTGCCGCAAAACTGCTTACTAGCCAACCTGGGTTCTCAGGGAGGCCACAGCACCAATGTGTCCACAAGTAAAACCCTCAAAGGACCAAGAGCCGGCAGTGTTTGTCACACAAAGCTCAAGACAATAAAGCTTTCTTCTCTGGCATTAACCCTAGTCTCTGTTCAGTGAGTACCATGGAGGAGACATTGGACCGATAACAAAACAAGGCATTTAGACTCACATAAACCTATGGACTAGACTAATAGTAAGAAGCCAGTCTAGGGAGATTCTCCATATGCTCTTCAAGAGAGTCAATGAACATAAGGTGCTTATTGCCAGGAACTTCTGGGGCACAGCAGTTCCCAAAACCTGCAGTGAGGAGAATACCCTTTCTCATTCAAAGTGTGAGTCACCGAAAGCTTAATGAGCCTAGATTCTCCAGAGGCACTCACAGGAGCTATGAAGTCAGACCTGTAAAGATACTCTGCTTTCACAAAGCTTTTGTAAATCGGGACCTAATTTCAGAATCCCTCAGAAGTTCATATAGTTACATTCCAATTAGAAGCAGGCAGAATATGCACATTTTTGCAATACATTATCTTTGGTTTACTGGATTTACTGATTAATGACAAAAAAAACCCCTACTCTCTTTCTTGAGAAAGACCAGACACAGCTCTGCCCAGCTATGCCCCAGGCAACAGACAATGAAGTTACCCAAAGCAGGATGCAGCTGCAGTACTGAAAGCCCTGAGTGCCACTAGACCTTGAGCAGGGGATGGAGAAAAAGCAGTGTATATAGCAGGACTCCAACAACAAAGAAAGGATTAAATGCTGTAGAGGCTGCCAGCACTTACCCAGTCAGAGGTCTGCTCTTCTTAATCTCAAAGAATTGTGTCCCAGTGTGATTGTACCTGGAAGCAAGAAGTTAAGGGCTTGGTAGCTTGGAAAGTAGAGTTTGAAGAAAACTTGTGTGAAGGACTTTCATGTTATTTACTATTCTCACAGCAAAGTCATTATTCCACAAATGTAGCAGCAACACAAGAAAATCCCTACCTCCCTTTCCTGCTTTTCTCCCATTTATAATTCCTCCTTACTTCCACTGTATTTCCTTGTCAATTCTTCTCTTTCTCATACCCATACACAGGTTTCCACTCCAATTCCCAAAGATTCATGCTGACAGCACATGCTCTGCTCAGCTTTCCAGTTATCAGGGCAGAATATTTTGATAAATCTCTTCCTGCTCCAATCTGCACATAATACATGGAGCAATGAAACATTAATGGTACCTTATTCTAAGAGTGACTGGGATCCAATCCAGAGCACAACCACCCTGGATGGGTGAATGATGCCAAAAGGTTGGCCTTCTTACCTTAAATTAGGGCTGATCCAGAGCTAGATCTGTATCTCATCGGTGAGATTAGACTGTGTTTGCATGGCATATTGCTCTCCAGCACAACAGGAATGGAGAAATCTCTTTCCCAGAACACAACCACACAGGCAGCTCTGCATATAAAGGGACAGCATACCACAGATGCACAAAAGCAGGGTGGCTGAGTGTTGTTTAAATAGAGAAGAGTGATTGAGTAGGATGAGCTGAGAAGGTTTGCCCATCACTCACAACTCACACACACCTTAACAATGAGGTGATGCAGTTTGTACTACATCTGACACCTGGCTGTCAGGATCTCAGATATGTGTTGTTTTTAATTAAATACCACTGTAAAGCCACTAACTTAGAAGAGTAGGTAGTGGGGAAAGGCCTTTGACAACATGCCCATTTGTTACATGCAGTGAACAGAACCAGAAGGTAACTTGGGCAAAAAGGGAAAAGAAACGGAGCAGCAAAACAAAACATTATCCGAAGTCCAGCTTCCTGTTTTCAGGGAACAAGTGTCAGTTCTCCTCCAGCTACAACAGAAGGAGCTTTTCTGTTTGTCACAGGAAAAGAAAGTCCTTTTGCTCTTTCTTCCTGGGTTATCACACCAGTGAGTAAAGTAACAGCAAAGGATACTGAAGCTCCCTGATGTAGCGCTGTACAGCTTCCAGACGCTCAGGGATGGGGGTGGATGGCTGGAACACAGGCACACTTGGTATGGGAATCTGAAATGATGAGCAGAACATAAATCACTACTTCCAAACCACTCCAGCTTCTCGCTGAACTCAGTGGCACATAGCTATAGGGAGCATGTTCCTCTGAAACCAGACCCTTTTTGCCCAAAAAGTGACCACATCAGAAACATTCCTCTCTGTCCACAATGGAAATTGGGAAGGGATTCAGAATGAGGCATCACCACAGAGCTGCAAGAGAAACTACGTGAAAAGGTCCTGCCTTTATGCAATGTTACATTGGACAAAATAGATAGAATTAACTGATGAGGCAAGATACAGGACAGGAAAGCTATAATCTGAGGGAGTATGGCCTCATTTAAGTATTGAAACTGAAAGGCACAAAACAAAAATAAAAGAGGCAAAAATGGACAATGAGTTTTCCAATATCACCAGAGGGTGGAATACTCCTGCAAGCAAGGGTACAAAGGTCCTTTACTGCTTCCTGGCATTTCAGATGAGCTAGCACTGACTAGGACACAGGCTTGACAGCATGACTCCCTGCCCTGTAGTGTCTGGTGTTTTGAATTACATGGTCAGAGAATGAATTCTGGAAGTTCACCTTTCAGACTGCTGTCCCATTCTAAGGTCTCAGCCTTATGGGTCCAGTCAGATTTTCCTCACCATTTTCACCATTTGCTCCGCAGGGGATAACTTGTAGTGTTGTCAGCAGGTGAGAAAATGTGTCTAAGTAAAGAGAAGGGACCTGTCCACAGGACAAATAAAAAGAAGACACAAGTTTGGGGTGACTGACAGGCTTGGAGAAACAGCCCAGTATTTTCTCTGAAGGATAGCTCATGCCTTGCATGCACCTTGCTAATATCAGACTGCATCTTTTCTCAGCTGTTAGGCTTTTAACATTTCAGTTCCTCCTCAGACTTCCCCCAGAGCTGGCCTATCCACAGCTATGAAAGAATGAGTCAGAGCCAGTTCTTCCTTTGAGCCTTCCACTCTGCTGTGGACAGCTGCCTCTGCTGGACATGGTTTAGTAGTCAGTAGTACTTCTTAGTGCACCCTTCACATATATTTCCTGTGGCCACTCTTTTCCATATACCTCCTTCTTCTGTCCTGTGTTGGTAAAAGTGACTGGTGAACCAGATCAGGCACCTGGAGCAGCTGGAAGCTGGGCCAGCAAGCACAAGTAGTTTTCAGCCAGATCAGTTCCCTGTCCTGGCTTGCCACACGGTTGCACTCTGCTTGTGCTCCCCCATGGTAACAAGGGCCAGAGACCGCTTAACCTTGAGATGGGCTGATGCTGCCTCCCCCATCCAGCAGAGGCACTGGCTGCCTCATTCGCAGGGGGCAGCACAAGCACGGTGGGAGCAGATGTGAAACTGGGTTTATTCAGCTGCAGCAGGAGCAGGGAAGGCTCCAGAGAGTGATACAGGAATGGAACCATCTCTGGAAATGCACGAGCAGAGTCAGTTTGGACACTGTGAGGTGACACACTGACTCACAGGAAATAATTTCCAGGCAGAAACAAGGAAAGAGGTAACAATCAGGGCAGGCTGACTATTTAACTTTGTTTCATTTCTTCAGCATGGAGACTTTCATGCTTTTGAGGAGACAGATTAAGTGCCATGTTGACAGCACAGACTAATGATTCTGGGTAGTTCCTCCTCCCTTTACTAGAACAGACCCCCACATCTTTTTCTCAAAGGACTGTGTAACACTGAGGCAGCATAATAGCAATCAGTTCAGCAGGGGACTAGTTAATGTGGAAGAGCCTCCTGCACCTCAAGTAATTAAACTGATGAAAGTACACTGTGCTCTCTCTCAGATCTGGGCCTGCAGCCCAGACTGGGCTACAGTTTCTTTTTGCATCAGGTCTATAGCATTTTAATAGGGCAATAGAAGCAGAAGGAGAGGAATAAGGTCTCCATCCCTCAATTCCACACTGACAGGATGAGAGATCCTTACACTTTTTTATTCCCCAGCATCATCCACTGCACATCTCAAAAGAGTTATAAATATTAGGTAGTTTTCACAGTCCTTTAGAAAGCAGAGAATTTATTTATAACACAAAAGATAGGAAATCAGATCTATTTTGACTTTCCTTTAGCTATTCTGAAAGCTACAGAGAAAGCAAGGAAGGGAGCCCAGATTTCCCAAAGTATGTAACTTCTGCCAGGCTTAGAAGACCAAATGAACACACCCTTGATCCTTCATCACTTGTGTGGAGTAGCTGCATCACCCCACTCCAGATTCATGCATCCTGGCAGGCTGTCTATATGCATGAGATTGGGACACTGCTTTTAGAAAGCGGATCCTGAGAACATCCAAGATTTTCATATACTAAGAGGGCCATGCTGTATGAGAGGCGGATGGGAGCGAGGCACAGGCAAAGCTCCACCCTTATCGGTATCACGGAGGTGCTCTTCTGGCCAGCCTAGTTTAGCAACAGTTTCTTTTATGGTACTAATGTGTATCCATGCACCTCCCTATTCTTCCTTCTGCAAATAACACAGGAGCAGTATCAGCCTTGGTTGAGAGCCTAACTGAAAAAAAACCAGATTATTTTTTATGGCTCTCTCAGTCTGAATCCATTAGATGCAACTCTTCCTGTCTTTGCTCTCATAACCATCTCATTTAAAATCCATAATTTCTTTATGAGCCAAGCACACATCACTTTGTACTTCCAGCATGGACCCATTTGATGGTTCCAGCAGCTGGAAGCAAGGCAATACCCCACCCTGTTGCTGGAAAGAGCACAACCTACAGGAGAGTGATACTCTCAAGCCTGCTCACTTGATGCCCATTCACCCCAAGTCTACTGGAAGGAAATGGAGACTAGATGAGCTCTCAGACCCCAGAGACACAGCCCTTGAAGCTGATCTGTAAACATATGTCTAATCACAGCCTCCTCCAATCACCATTTTATAGTATTTTAGTTTACTGACAGCTTTTTTGAGAGTTATTCCCCAACACCCAATGCTGGCTACAATCCATGGCCAAAATTTTGGAGTAGGCAAGTCACTGTCCCATTCCCAACACCTATAAAGGACTATTCAGCCTGCAGTACATGGAGAGAACCTGGCTTCTCAAAGGAGCTAGCCTTGCAGAGTGCACTTACTGCCCTGATTCTCATCTGTTGCACCAGCCTTTCAAAGAAACTTGATGGCAAGGAGACAAGTGGCGATAAGCAGCCCTCAAAGAAAAAAAATACATCCCTACAGGGGAGAAGGAGCTAAGGAAACAGAGCTCACCCATCCTTGTGGTTTCCTGAATTCCAGTATCCTCCCAGCTGTATGCCGAGCGAGCTTGGGAATGGGATCTCAGATGGCATAGTGCTGAATACAGTTTATAGATCTGTTTCTCGGGGGTGCTAGCAACTCCCAAGACAAAACAGCCTAATTTCACCTCTTATTGCAAGAGCTCAGACCACTTGTGTCCCCTAACTGTAACCCTCTTGGATGAAGACTATAAAGTAAGAACAGAGGAAGTTCTTCACATAAGACCAAAACAAGGGACTGAACACTGTATTTTCCCCAGTCATTCATCGGAGTCTTGTTTGTCAGCTTCTTTCTTCATTTCCCTCACCATTTTTGGCCAAATCAGTCCCTATGGTTAGGAAATTAGGTAGTGTGTGTTGTGACTGATCTGAAACATGTTTTCAGCCTTCACCTGGAGTCAGGACAAAGTCAGAGGAAAGGAAGGAAATCTGAAAAGGAAGGAAAAGTCTAATGGAGTTAGAATAGGGACTGTAATCAGGATTCAGGATTTATTCCAGTTGCTGCCACAGATGCCTATGATTCTTTACTGCACAAAGGATGTTGCATCACATGCTTCTCCAGAATTCCTCATGGAAAGCAGTATGTGCACCATATAATAGCATGTTCTTCCATCCTTCAGATTATCTTCCCAAGGAGGTAAATCCTTGCTAAAAAAACCTGAGACGAAAAAGCTTCATCGTTTTGTATCTGAATTTCCTCAAGTAGAGTGATGGGAAGACTCTTACAACCCACCAGTGGAGTGACATACAAATGTTTGCAGTGTCTTTTGTTCACAGTATGACAATAAAAGGGAGAGATTTTTCTCCAGCTGAAATGCAATACAGATAGCAACAATCACAAGAATTCACATTCAAATGTTTCAGTATGGTACAAAGCCCAGTGAAATGGTCAGTGGTTTCTCTTTTTGTAGAGTTCTCTGCAGCAAGGCCAGGAACATGCTTGGAAATCACATCTGACCCTACACCAGCAATAAGCTCTGCAAACATTTGCTAACTCCTCTTAAAAAGCTTGGCATCAAAAGTCTTTTTTGACAGACACAGCTGTCTTCCAGAATGCCTTTTGGTGTGGGAGACTGTACCCAAATTGAATTTCTTCAGGTTCAAAGGCTCACCTCCGCCTGTCTCAATCCCCCACCACAAGTATTTGTACTCTTCTAAATTTAACTCTCCTCATCTTTTCATCATTTATCTAGTGTTTCTCTTCAGACATTGCCCATTCCTCCCTCCCCCTCCAGGCTGCTCACACATTAGCTACCTGAAGTCCGTTTTCCAGCAAGGCCGCAGAAGAGGGTGCTGCTGGCGCACCAGACAGGGCAGAGCCCCGCAGACACCCTCTCGCACTCCGAGTTAGAGCGTGGCTTTGCTTCCGGCAAGAGCAGTCCCGGGGCCCGTTTTACCGAGGGATCTCTCCCGAGCCGGGGAGACCGGCCTCCTAAGGGGACAGGCGGGCGCCTCCTCCCAGCGGGATGCCGCCGTGTCCCCCTTCCCTTCGTCCGCCCTGTGGGGGACGGTCCGCCCCGGGCGCTTCTGCTGGGCCCCCGCGCCGCACCAGCCGCGGGTTGGGGGGGGGCGGGTCTCACCTTGGGCAGGTCGGCGGCGCCCCGGATCCTCTGCGCCACCCGGTCCCCCTCGGGGTGGATCCTGCCCACATGCCGCCACATCCGCTCCCAGGTGGGCTCATCCACGGGCAGCCCGCCGCGGTTGACGAAGAAGGGGACGCCGCCGTCGCGAAGATCCTCCTCGCCCTCCTCCTCCTGCTGCTCCTCATCCCGCGGTGCCGCCGCCTCGCCGGACAGGGGCTGCTTGGCCGCCGCGGCCCCGTC
>VWZS01001907.1:777946-812827 GCA_013397075.1 Rhabdornis inornatus | reverse complement strand
GGGCGGGGCGGGGCGGTGCGGTGGGAGCGGGGCCACGAAGCGGCTGCTGAAGGGTCGCCGTGAGGGGCAGGGGCGGCTGAGCGCGGCCCGCCGGGGTCTGCGCTCGGGCTGCGGGGGCGGGAGGCACGGGCGGGGCCCGGGTGGGCGGCTGGGCTCAGGGGCGGCCCCGCAGGCGATAAAGCACTGCTGGGATACTGCAGGGGCAGGTATCCGTGTTGATATAGCTTTGAGGAACGGAAGAGTTGGGATGAGCTTTCCAGGTAGGAAGCAGTGGGGGGTGGAGAGCGTATTCGGATGCTTCTGTAGCCTAAAGCAATGGTGAAGAACGGGCTCTTGTGGAACCGCGCCGCTTGTCTGGGCGTGTGCTACATAAAGCCAGTCCCCCTCAAGGGAGGGGCCCATCAGGGCTCTCCTGCCTGGGTAGAGGCAGAATACACCGCACCTGAGGTCTGGAGATGCACCACAAGTGAAAGACCGAGTGTTTTGCTCTGCTTCATCGTCTGGTTGTTTCAGCTCTCTTGTAGTGTTGAAAAGTGTGAACTCTCACGGGAGGTTCTCCACGTGCTGCAGGAGATTTGTAAGCTTATTCTCTAGTGTGTACCTGCTACAATGGTTGTGTCCTCACGTGTGAGAGCCAGGCTATGTCTCGCCACAGGACTGCTGGCTGTGTTTTCTCATCACCCTGTAGTATTAATTAGTTTTGAAACCTCTAACATAGAAGTATTCAGTAATTTAAGCACCAAGTACAAAGAAATGTGTATAAATTACCGGGTCAGCTGCTGAGGAACCCTCTGAAGGGCATCTCAAAATACTTGCATTTAGCACTCCAAACAAAAGACTGTGGTTCAGCATCAGTGTGGGGAAATGAGGGGAAATACATGCTGGTTGCCATGGAATTTGATGTGCCCTGAGAACAGGGTTAGCATTTACAGAGTTGGGTAGAGGATTTCAGAGAGAAATTCCACTTCTTCTGTAGTGCTCTTCCGGCTGTTGCTCACATGAGATCATTTCTGAAGGCAAAATACTTGAGCAAAGTTTTCTGTTGAATTCAACATTGCACAAAATGCTGAAGGTTGATTTTTAATTTTTTTTTTTTAAGGAAAATTAAGCTAAATGTGTATCCCTTCTTCTGCCTTCCAAACAAATCACCAGCATCACTTCATACAGCCTACATTAACTTCTGTGATACTTAAACATATAAGTCATTGAATAAGGATTTCTTTTGAATGGAGACCTTAAGTACTGCAGATTTATCACCTCTGTAAGGTTTTTATTGTTTTTATTGCCTTTGCCTTTTACTTGTGAGCAATTGATGCTTGGTTGAAATTGACTCCCTGTATCTAAAGAGGTATTGTAGAGTGTAACAGGAGCACTCTACAGCCCCTCAATGGAAACACCTTGCAAGAACAGTTCAAACCTCCCATAGTTCCTAACCACAGTCCATAACCTCAGTCCCTTCTGCCCCCATGGTCCTCAGTCCCTCTAGAGACATGGGACTGAGAGTCTGCCAGTCATGCAATGGCACAGGCCTATTGGCACAGAGACATCATCTGCATTTTGCTTGAGGGGCAGAGATATCTCCAGTAACAGCACTGTGGAAAGAACAGGGTGCAAAGACTTTAAATGCTTCTTTTAGAGCTGTATTGCCTCCCCTGGCTGAAATTAGGCACAGCTGTCCATAGAGGCAAGGATGCTTGTTTTGATTCTGAGCTCCAGCACTAATCCAGGGCTGGTAGTTCATATTGCCTCATAGTACCTCAGTTTATAACCTCTGTACCTGTTAAAGTGCTAATAACCCTGACTTGCAGCCAGAGATTTTGTGAAAATTATTTGGCATTTTTGGCACATTAACAACTTTTCTTTCTTAAAACAAAAATAGTCATAGTAGAAGTGAAATACAATTCTTGTATATTTCATGTCTTAAAATATATTCTCAAATTTCAATTGGAGGAAATGAAGCTGATAAGTATCAGCAGACCTTGAAATAAGATTATCAGGGGATTTTTGTTTCAGTTTGTATTGGATAATTATCAAGCAGCATCCCCCCCTTCTGACCATCACTCAAATAATTGGTCCATAGCAGGGGATATGTATTTTAAGGTAGTGCCATGGCACTAAAATTTGCATAGCTGAAAAAGGATAGAGCAGAGCCCTGCCAAGGGAGCTCTGTAGAGGAAGACTGTTCAAGTGCTCTGTGTGTATCACACCTGAGAGTGGATTAAATAGGTGAAACTTTGTTAAGACAGAATTAAGTTTTGCTGTTAGTGAAAAATAAATATAATTTATAAAGGGTTTAAATCAAGGCAGAACTTACTGGAGTAAATAAGTTATTTTTAAGGTATAAGATATTTGATAAAAGTATGCAAGTGGTATATAGACCACTTGAAAAATCAATTATTTCCTCTGTTCTTCTTTGTGAAGTGGGAGTTTCGTCTCTATTAGAGACTCTTAGAGAGGATCCAAAATTAGTTTCTGTGAATATGGATTACATGGACAGTGAGTGATAGTGTTCCCTTTGTTTTATAATGTCTTCTAGATTTTTATTAATATTTAGTTCTTTTTACTTCTGACAGTCATTTGTTTTTATGCTGCTTTTTTTTTCTTTTTTAAAATTTTCAAATACACTGTTTTTGTGATCTTCCATAAGACTAATTAAAACAGCAGAGATTTCTTCTTCTTAATGGCAATTTTAGGCTACTGTTTAGTTACATTTTCTTAGTGTGAACTGGAACATTACAATGATCTTAAGCGTTTTTTCTAAAGTACATGATTCTGTGGAACACTGAATGTTGCTTAGAGCATGAGTAGGGGTTGTGCTGTCTTTATCCAACTTGGCCTAACTTTTTGTGATCTGCCATCTCTGTGGCACTAACTTCCTTTTTTTGTAACTGTTTCAGACTGGGTTTCCTTTTTTGTATTCCTGAAAGAGCTCTGTGAAAAGCCTCATGTGACAAATCAGCATATTTCTGAATTTATTTCCCAGAGTACTTAGCTTTGAGGCTATTACCTAACCTTGTTTGGTTTCTTTCAGTGTTTTCAACAAATAAATTCTATTTAATTCTGTGTGTGTTTGGAATGCTTCTTTCAAAGCCACCTGTAGTTTTTCTAAATCGATTTTTCAGAACTTTGCCTTTGAGTCATTCAGTGCCTTTGTATCACACTGGATAGCCTGCAACAAATTAGGTGAACTACCTTTTTAAAGTGTTTGATTTGTTGTTTTCCGTTCCCCTTCCTGTTCCTGTCCCCTTCCATTTTTTAAACTTTTCAGTTAGAGGGTTGAATCTCATTGTCTAAATGGTGTTTATTTGTCTGTTTAGTTTTCTCCAGCTCACAGTACTCTCTTTAGCCTATTCATACCAATGTCTTTAAGTGCAGAGAAATTCTCTGCTGTGCAGAAACCCCTGCTGAGATCACTGTGCTGCTGAGCTGTTTGTATGTGCTACAGTAGATCTTTGCCCCGAGCACGAATTCTACCTTTGCCCCTAAATTTGTTCTTGCCTTGGCTCTAATCAGGACTACCTATGCAGGTAACAGCAAAGCTTTTGTTACTTTTGTTACAGCACGTGTAATGTTCAGTCTGTCTGGGAGATCAATTCGCATAGCACTGCCAGAATAGGTGTTGGCAGCTAAGAATTACTTCAACAGAGACTGATATAATAATTCCACACATTTTTCTCTTCAGGTGCAGTCATTCTGATTTCTTTTCATGCATAGGTCACATCTAAGTGAGAGGAAACTTAGATTCAGTCAGGCTTTAAAAGGTCAGCAAATATTTATGAGACTTCTGTATTTATCATAGAATCCTAGGATGGTTTGGGTTAGAAGGGATCTTAAAGATCATTTAGTTCAACTCCCCTGTGATGGACAGGGACACCTTCTACTAGATCAGGTTGTTCAGAGACCCATCCGGCCTTGGTCTTGAACACTTCCAGGGATGGGGCATCCACGACTTCTCTGGGCAACCTGTGCCAGTGCTTCACCACTGTCGCAGTAAAGAATTTTTCTTGATATCTGATCTAACCTACCCTCAATCAGTTTGAAACCATTCCCCTCATCCTGTCACTACACTTACTGCGCTTGTAAAAAGTCCTCTCCAGATGCCTTGTAGCCACCTCAGATTTGAGTACTGGAAGTGAGTCTACAGGAAAGACCACAGACTGATATGGTTTAACATTTCCTTCACTGAAAGGAATAGGGTTATAAATAGAACAGGTATAGAGCACTGTACTTAGCTGGGAAGGAAAAGGGCTTTTTTTCTGAGGGGAGTGTGGAACACAAATTGAAAAAAATTGTACCTGTTTTTAAGTTCATTAACTTTTCCAGTGAGCTTTTGCACAAAGGTAGAATTTTATAATAAAATTTTTAATTTGCCTTTGTCTAGCTGATATTATTTTCTAGAGATGGAGAGGAAACAGGCTCCAATCCCATGAAACCTTTTTCCTGTTCTACACTTGTACAGAACAGACAATTCTGAAATATTGAACTGGAAACAGAATAATTGATATAACAACAGACGGTTCAAATCCCAAGAATGCTTTGTGTGAAATAGAAATCTAAATGTAACGTTCCTCACATCCAAACAAGTGTGCTGAGCTTGGTCTAGCATGTGAGCCTTCCTTATAGGAGTTACAGTGAGCATTCAGCTGTATATGCAAGAGACACCACTCCTGTACTAGCCAGGTCAGGAACTTATGGGGAGCCTTAGGTTTAATTCCCTGTGCCAAGTCTCGTGCATGCAGTTTGAACTTCTGTCTTATCATTAACGCTGCAGATTGTCATTCTGGAATTGGTGCCTCTCCCTTTTCTCAGAAAATTCTCCTTAAACTTATGTAACCTTTCTCAGCAGAAATTTAGTTTTCTTCAAGAAATGTCAAAAAAGTGGCATGTTCCAAGGGTAAAGGTATTATCTTAAGATATTTTTTATAATTTTCCAAGTCAAATTGATCCTGATCAATTTTCTCTTCACAGCTTGGTCCTTAGTGTCTCCAGTTCTAACTTTATTAATTAGTAGTAATAGATTTAAATTTTTTTTCCCCCTGATGCATAAGATAAAATTCTTGCAGGAAAGCAACTTTCAAGTGCTGCATGGGTTTTAGAGCTCTGTATGCATTCCCTCCTCTCTGGTACTGCACTTCCCTGGTTTTCTTGTATGCCTACAACATCTTTGCAAAATATGGAAGGGCTACTCTTCTCACTCTTCAAATGGAGAAAAGAGATAAAGAACCAGCAAGTGCTTTTATTGTTGGTGAAAAGACGCCCAAGCAGGCTGTGCAATCACTGACCTTGTGAGCCAGGCAACCACCTCCATACGATGAAACCTTAATGTACCAGTACTGACTGGTTCAGCAGTGCTGTGCCGTGTGTGTTTCCTGGCTTGGGAATCTGCAGCTCAGAGCACTCTGCATTGTTCTCTGCTGTGAACTGTAAACATGTCCACAATCCCACAGGAAGACAGTGGCAGACCAGGAACATTTTCTGCTTAGCAGAAAGCCAACCTTCTTTATTTTGGTTTCTAGGCTGCATAAGTTGTAAGTGAATAAAAATCCTGTGCATGTGAAAAGATTTCAATATTTTTTTGAAAGTAGGTTAATTCCTATAGGACAGTATGTTTGGGGGGCTGGGGAGGACTCATTACAGTAGGATTAACTATTCTAAATAAATAGTTTATTTTCACTGTTGGAAAGGCTTTATTGATGTTAGAGTAGAAATGCATAGATCAGTAGGACTATACTGATCCGCTCTGTTATGTCATAGACTGAAAAGGATATAGGAATTTGTTAATATTCTAATACATTGAGGAGTCTATTAGAAGAGTATGAATAAAAAGTTTCATTTAGAAAAAGGGTCTATCACTATTAACAAATGGTGCATTGTTTTTGTCAGCGGTAATCTCCTGGTTCTTGATTTCCCCTCCTTCCCTTTCGCTGTTACTGTTTCACAGTTTTATCATGTGTTCCCTGGTTTGCTGAAACCTGCTAATCTAGTAATTATACTTTCACATTCAGTTTTGCGTAACATTTTTTAGGCATCATATGAAATGTGCTTGATGCACACAGTGGCATCTGTTTATACAGGGGAGAGAATCTGTCATTGCAGGTTTTGCAGGTAGGGTTGGGGTCTCATGAAAGTTAAGGTGTAGTACAAATAGCTGAATTCATGTTTTTAAACTGGCTGTAAACTAAAAAGGTACCTTTTCCAAGGGAATACCTTATATTATATATAAGGTATTCCCTTGGAAATATCTTATATATATTATTATATATATCTTATAAGGTATGTGCGGAGAGACGGCAGGTAGTCGGCTTCATTGGGATAGGGGTGGGGTGCCCAACTTGAAAGGATCTATGCAATTGCATGCAGTGTGAGGAATAAACAAGAGGAATTAGAGATGTGTAGGTGCCTGCAGGGCTATGATCTTATTGGCATCACAGAGATGTGGTATATACTTATATATAGTGACTGTATCCCTCTGGTCTGCTCTGGTGAGATAGTGAGACCCCCCGGAGTTCTGCATCCAGCTCTGGGGCTCCAACATGAGAAGGGCCATGAAGATGATCAGAGGGCTGTAACACCTCTCCTGTGAAAGCAGGTGGAGAGAGCTGGGGCTGTTCAACCTGGAAAAGGGAAGACTATAGGGAGAACTCCTAGCAGCCTTCTGTTTCCTAAAGAAAGACTGTAAGAGAGCTTGAAGAGGGACTTTTGACATGAGCATGTAGTTGCAGGACAAGGAGGAATGGCTTCAAACTGAAAGAAGAAGGTAGGTTTAGATAGTAGGAAGAAATTCTTTACTATCAGAGTGGTGAGGCACTGAAGCGGAGAAGCTGTGGCTGCCCCATTCACAAAAGTGTTCAAGGATGGCCAGGTTGGAAGGAGCTCTGAGCAGCCTTTTCTAGTGGAAGGCATCCCTGCCCATGGCAGGAGGCTGGAACTGGATGATCTCTCATGTGCCTTCCAGCCCTTAACATTTTAAGGTTCTGTGATATGGAATATACTGCAGGGAACAAAGCTCACACTTTGGGAATATAGTGGACTTTTCAGAGGCTTAAGAGGCAATTCTTTCCACCCAAGTTGTTCACTTTATTGCTGTTTGAATTGGAAATTAATTGAACAGTTAATATATCTCTGACTGTAACTATGGATGTTGATCTTTTTACCCTCTCCACCTGAAAGTGGTGCTGAATCTCTCTCAGCTTCCAAACATCTTGACCTATGTGTATTTGAAAGCTACTTCAGGCTTACAAAGAGGCTGTATTTGGGAAAACTTTGTGTCCTATTTGACATGTTCTTTATTTCTCCGTAGTGATTATTTAGCTTTTTTTTTCGGTTATTTTTTCACCTCAGGAGTAAATTGCCGTGGTGGTGGGCACGAGACAGAAATGGGTTGAGTGACATCTAGTGGTTAGGAATGAAAATGTGTAGGATCAAGTGTTTTTCCTGCAGGATAACGAAAAGTAAAACAATTCCTAAAAATGGACTGGGATTAACTTAGAATCTAGAAAACTTGAAATTTAGAGAACATTTCCAATAAGTGCAACTTCTTCTGTCAGCCTCTGTAAGCAGTAACTTTCCTGAATGATGTCTGATGCCAGGGAATGGATTTGGTTTCTGGTGCCACGGCCTGGTTACTTTCAACCCATTCTAGTGTCTTCTCGTGTCTCCCATTTCATTGCTTGTTTGGCTTTAGGAATAATTTTACATGGCTCTCCCTTTGCCACAACCAGAATGAATTTAGGATCATACAGCTTTCTGATTGTTAAATTTTTTAGGCCATTGGGGAGAGGTGACCTCATTAATAGCTCAGTTGTGAGAAACTGATCTTGGTAGAGATCTACTGTTTTGTACTGCTGAGAATCCAATTGTCTTATTTGTTACTCCTAGTGTTAGAAGAGTTGACACTGTCTCCTGTTCACTTCCACTGGGAAGGATTCTAGTCCAGTTCTCCACTATCTCAGACAACCTTGTGAAATTGACTCTGTCTAAGGGTATACAGAGTGGATTATACCTGTGTGATGCCTGGTGGAGGAAATGGGTGGCTTTAATAGGTTATTTCCTCTTGTAATTTCCAATTATTTATTTTCTAGGCAACCGGACCAGTGTAACTCATCTTGCTATCAAATAAATACTTATGAACAAATTCCAGCTGGCCAGTTGCCATTGACATGGGAGCTAGATAAAATCTCTATCACTGTAGGGCTGTGCTTGTCTTCTTGTGTTATACAACACTATGCTTTCTGGTTATATTTGGAATGCTGAGAAATGAGCTAGTATATGGTCATATTTTTTTAGATCTCAGTGATGAAAGTGTTGTGCCTTCCTACTTGCCTTGCAGGCTTCAGAGAAAATGGAAACAGATTTTTCCTCAGACTTGAGAAAGAGTGGGCTCCACTAAAATTAGATCCATCTTTCTTATGGCTTCTTGGGAAGTCACAAACATATTCAGAAATCCACCCACCCATCCACTATAGTATGAAGCTGGGTGAGTTGTTTGGTCAAGTTTAGACTAGTGACCACTACATATGTTATGGAAAATTCTGGGAAAAGAGGTGGCATTTAATATGTAGGAGGAACAATAGCTATTGTCAATCCGTCTGGTGTCATGACTCTTTGATTGGGCCTTGCATACATCCAGATAGCTCTGGTCAGCTGAATTTCCTCTCAGTACTTCAGGGGTGTAAAAATGGAGAGAAGAAGATAAAGGGACATGTGGCACATGTGTTGTGTGTGTTAGTAACATATCCATCACAGCTGTGGCATCTGAAAGGAAAAGGAAGGAAGCAGGTGAAATCTGTTGTGCTCAGAGGAAGCCAGCATGCGTTTGAGTGCTAGCAAATGACAGATTTTTTCTTTAAAAGTCTGCTCTTATATTGTGAGAGTGGGACAGGCATGCCATTCTTAGATACCACCTTTATGAAGCTGGAAATTGAGCTTACTTGTTTGGTTGCAAGTTTTGGGGAGAAATTCATACTGTAACAGGGACAAATCCTAGTGCCATCATTGAGTTTCTCTGGGGAAGGGAGTGTTACGGACAGGAGCTGCATGTAAGGGAAAACAGCAAGGGAATTTTTGCAAAACTTCAGTAGTTATAGCTACCAGGATATAACAGAAACAATTCTGAATTTAGCTTCAGTGTTCTGTGGGGCAGAAGCAGTTCTTCAATGTGTACTCCTATTGCATTATAGCTTCTGCACAGGTTTTTAAAGTACATGTGGTCTGACAGTGATTATGGGGGAAGCCACACCAGCTGCCTCTCCTGCAGTGAGTCTGGGCTCTTAAACCTACGGTGGCAATGACTTTCTCCAGTCATGGCTTCATCAATAAAAGTGTAAGAAATATCTTATTTTGTCAAACCTAAGGCTCACCTAGACAGGTATCCTTGCTTTGGACAGTAACAGCAGGCAATACTACATGGAGCTAGGACATGATCCTGGCCATTAATTTGTACATTCCCCTCATTCTTCCTCAGTATCCATCGTCACTGGATTAAAATCTCTGGGAGGTACACCTGTGGACATTCTCTTAACAATTTTGGAATGGCTATCCTTAAAAAAAATTCTCTTTTTATAGCCTGCTTTTTTTTGTCTAGCCTGCTGATATTATTGGTCTCCTAGTCCCACAACACTAAAGTTTTACTACAGCTGTGTTTGTACAATAAAATTATTTCTTTTGTTTGTTTGAAGCCTATCTTGCATGCGGTTTGAGTGAGCGCCCATACTTGTAGTATTACAAGGTTTGGTGACTAACAATCTGCTCTCACTTTCTCAACTACCTTCATGATTTTGCAGTTCTCAGTTATATCCCCCTCAGCCTGTGTGTCTTCAAATTAAGGAGAGAAATTTCTACTCATAATGCAGCTGCTCCATCCCCTAAATTCCTGCTGTACAATTTATGTGCTAGAATGAAACATGAGTGCTTAAATGTGGATACAATTCAGTCTCTTGGTAGCTACATTTCCCAGCTGTCTGTCATAAGGCAGAGTTGGCTGCCCAATAAAAACAGCCAGAGTGATCACACATAACTCTTTTTTGAGCACCTTCTATCTGACCTTTTTTAAAGCTGTAGCAAGCAAATTCCAAGAACACTTGTGGGATGAATGGCAGCAGCTTTCTCTGTTTGTAGGTGGAGACTGGCCAATTTACAGCCATCCCTATGGATGTTCAGCTTTCTCTTGGCCTGAAACCAACTGTTACAAAGGGCCAGATCCTCACTAGTTGCTTGTGGGGTTTCTGGTCATTTGGGTTATGGTGCTGGCCAGACACCTATTTGTAGTTTTTGTGATGATTCCTGCTGGTTTTAGTGCTGAACAACTGAAGTAACTTCTACTTCTTGGTAGTTAGTACCTTTGCTCTATGTGATGAGATACCCACGGTGAGAATGTGGTCAGCTGCAGGGCAGATACATGTAGCAGCCAAACTTGGAGGCACTTGCACTGATTTTTTCCAGGACATTGATCCCCTCTATCCTGAGAAGTGGATCTTTAGAGGAAGTTGGTGCTGCAGGCAGCATCTATCAGTTCACTGGTCCTTGGAAAGGGTGAAAGTTACCTTCCAGTGGTGTGGTTATGATAAAACTGGTTGTTATATGTTATCATTCTTGACTTCTGGCAGTTTATTGTATATTAAGATGTCTTGGTTTATTGAAAATAGCCAAAATATTTTTTAATCAATCAGTTGTAATAAATTGAGTCATATCTTTCATGGATGACTGAGTTGCTCTTCTTGGGAACCCATGCTGAGCAAAGATCTTTTTCTCAGTTTTAGATCCTGTAACTGATTTGACTGAATAGCAAAGGGAAGGCTGAACTGTAAAATTTTATTATATTAGTAGGAATCAAAGGGTGCAAAAGAAAGGATAGTTATGACTAACACTTGATCTTACTAACGTCCGTTGATATTGTCATAAACATGTCTGACTAGTCTGGTAGGCAGAAGACTGTAAATGGAAATTTGCTGTATTTTTTCTCTTACAGAAAAGTAAAGATTTAAAGAATGGAATGAGAGAAAGTA
This sequence comes from Rhabdornis inornatus, assembly GCA_013397075.1. NCBI lineage: Eukaryota > Metazoa > Chordata > Aves > Passeriformes > Rhabdornithidae > Rhabdornis > Rhabdornis inornatus. The sequence goes on along the minus strand of VWZS01001907.1, from coordinate 801,824 downwards.
TTGCTGTTAGATATTAATACAAATCACTGAATGTGTCCACCTGCTCTCATCTTATTGCTGATTTTGCCATATTCATATGCAAACAGTGTGAGCTACAATATTTTGCATTGCAGTGACCTCAACTGTGTAAGGCATGAGGCACGATTTCTCTATGAGGTTCTATAAACATAGAGCTGCAGCTGAAACCTGCAGCACCTTTTCTAGATGCATTCTGGAGTGTCTTCCTGCTTCTTAATATGAATGATACACCCCAAAGTCAATATCCCATGTCTCTAGCTGCTACATTCTCCCTGCCAAGAATGTAACCTTGTTCAGCCTTTGCACCAAATGGTGTCCTGGAAGCTTTGTAGGTCAAGCTAAGAAATGCCTACATGCCAGAATAAACTCTCACAGAAAACTAGTAAAGAATAAACACATACACAGTTGATTTACCCCGATCTCATGTCTTTTGTTCTCAAGAAACCTTCTATATCTTAGAATATAAAATTGTCACTATCAACTGTAGACTCAGTATAATTATAATGAATGATAATTTCCCTTCTCAAATTCTCACTGTTTCACACTAGCAATTATGTATCTTTGTTCCTGAACAGAGAGAGACCAGCTGCTTTTTCTCTCAGATGCTTTACCAATGCCTATCGAAGTCAATGCAGAGTTCTTGTACTCAGCTGTACTCAAAGAGAATTTTTGATCTTGCAGGGCTTTTTCTTTTTTTTTTTTCAGTTTTCATGTTTCATCTAATAAGAACGTCTGTGTTGTGTACAAACTCATCTTAGAATAATTTGCAGCTACAGCAATGCTAATGTTGTAAGGAATAAAAGTGACTCAATTGCTTCTGTGATGAAAGGCAATTGCTCCCTCTGCTGTGTAATTCTCCTGCCAGAAGCTCTGTGCCTGCAGTAGTCATTCAACTTTGCTCTTCCTGTGACACAGTTATGTTGTTGGTACCTTGTGCATAGTAGAAATTTTGAGAAGCCCTCAATCCCTGGACTTTCAATACCATAACACTAATTTTTTAGTCACAACAGTTAGAAAATAATCACATTTTTATATATATTAGCATAAAATATTAAACTATAAAGTAACTAAAATATTTTGAATTCTGCAAGGTATCACATTTACGATTCTTTTAAAGATAGCATTTCTAGGATTTTGGTTGTATGAAGTAGCACAACACAAAGACATTTTTGATTTACATGAAAATGGAAAAATCCAGTACTTTCAGTGTATTTTCATGTACCGCTCCTTGAGAACCTTCCATATAGCATAGACAGTGTTAATAAAATCCCTCATTTTTATTTATGTAGCATAGACAAAGCTAATAGGCTAATAATTCCTTTGTGGTGGTGGGTTTTGGGTTTGGGTATTTTTAGCTTTTAGTACTTTCATTTTGTTATCTTTCTTCTGGGAAAGTTTGATTTTTAAGGAACAGACACTGTTAATGTGATTCCTGTGGAAGACAAGATATTTCAAAAGGGGAACAACATTTCCTGGAATGTCATGCAGCAACCACCTGATCTTTTGAAGACTGTTTTCCAAGCAGATGCCCAAGGAAGAACACTCTCAACTCCTGCAAGTTCCTTGCCCTAGTACTTGTGAGCTGCATTGTCACAGGGGAGTGCAGCTTCAGAATGCTGGGGTTCCAGGTATGCTTCAGATGCATCCAACATACAGAGAGCCACAAAAGTCTGAAGCAGAAACTTGTTCTCACCACAGCAAAGCCCACCAGTGTGTCCTGAGCAATCATGTACCGTTAGATGGCTCTCAAACTATAAAGAACACTTGCAACATAGAGTCATAGAATAGTTTGGAATGGTCCTTGAAAGGTCATATTGTCCTCACCCTTGCAATGAGCATGGGCATCAACTAGAATAGGTGCTCAGAGTTGCATTCAACCTGACCTTGAATGTTTCCAGGAATAGGGCATCTACCTCCTCTGTGAGTAACCTGTGCTTATGTTTCACCACCTTCATAATAAAAAAACCCTCTTCCTTATATCTATTCTTAATCTACCCTCTTTTAATTTAAAAGCATTCTTTCTTGTCCTACAACAGGACTTACTAAAAAGTCTGTCTCCATCTTTCTCGTAAGCCCCCTGTAACTACTGGAAGGCCACAATAAGGTCTTGCCAGAGCCTTCTTTCCTCCAGGCTGAACAGCCCCAGCTCTCAGCCTTTCCTCACAGGAGAGATATTTCATCCTTACAATCATTTTTGTGGCCCTTCTCTGGACCCACTCCAACAGGTAAAGTTCCTTCCTGTGCTGGAGACCCCAGAGTGGATTCAGTGCTGTCTGAATCCACTCTGGGGTCTCAATGGAGCAGAGCAGAGGGGCAAAATTACCCCCTCAGCTTGCTGGCTACACTGCCTTTGATGCAGCCTGGCATATGTTTGGCTTTCTGGACTACAAGTGAATGTCATCAGTTCATGTGCAGCCTCTCATCCACCAGCACCCTCAACTCCTTTTCCTTCTCCTCTATCTCAATTCTTCCATCCCCTAGTTTCTATTGATACCCGGGGTTGCCTCAGCTCAGGTGCAGCACCTTGCACTTGGTTTCATGAAGTTCCTGTGGACCTACTTCTTGAGTTTGTCCAGGTCTGTCTGGATGGCATTCTGTCCCCCTGGTGTGTCACCTGCACAGCTGAGAGCTTGGTCCTTGCACTTCAGCTTGCTGAAGGTGCACTCAATGCCAATGTCTATGTCATTGATGAAGATACAAAACAGTGCTCACCCCACTCATCTGAGGGACACCACTTGTCACTGATCTCTGTCTGGATATTGAGCCATTGTCCACTTCAACCAATTCCTCATCTACCAAACAGTCCATCCATCAAATCCTTATCTCTCCAATTTAGAGAGAAGGGTGTTGTGAGGGCCTGTGTCAAAGGCCTTACAAATGTCCAGATAACAACCATAGCTCTTCCCTTGTCCACTGATGTAGTTCTTCCATCACAGAAGACCACTGGCTCACTTGTCTTCTTGTTGACAGATTTTCAGTTTCCACTGCAGGCTGGGAACTCCTCACAGGTATATGACCACAGCATATTTATCACAATGTTCTACTTGGCTTATGATCATAATGGGATCTGAAGTGGGAGGGGGTATTCGTGCTGTTTTTTGATTTGTTTTATATACACCAATGCTTGTCTTTTTGAAGTTAATGCCTTAAAAATCATAGTGTAATACAGCCTCACTGGAATATCTTCTTCCACAAGCCACAGCTGGTTACTTTAAAGTTTTAGAGCAGGCTCCTCTCACATGCACAGGATGTAGGACTACCTTATTCTTATGCCTTTCCTAGGTATCCATCTTTGGTCTCTGTTCACAGTAGCACAGACAGCAAGATGAGTTCTTTACATGCCTCTATTCAGGCTGACTGCTCCAGAGTTGAGTCTGCTTTGTGATTGCACATTCAATGACTATGAGGTGGTGTAGGAGACAAGTTATCAGGCTAGCCTGGCCTCTGGTCTGACCCAGAACAGTTCTAGTATCTTCTATCTCTGCTGTCTTTTTTGGGTGAACTTTGCAAAATACCTTGTAGGTCAGCCGAAGGCTAGCCAAAGGTGTAGCCAAAGAAGAGAAATGTTTCATTTCAAGACCCATCTCAACCAACCTCTTCTTTGTAGTCACCGGCCATTTTGCTTCTTTGTTTCCATTAACATGACCCTAGTCTTTCCGTCTGGCTTTTCCAGGTATGAAGCGTTTACCCAAAGGGTAGATTGTACCTGTGACAAGATCCACTGTCTGTTTTTATTCACCTCTCCTGCTGTACTGCTGGAGTTTTTACATGCTATGGACTGAAAACTAAACAAATACTGAGTTTAGTTGACTGATTATAAAAAATGATCTCACAAAGACAGGCACTGAGGATCTGTGTACTTGAATAAGTGCTTGGACCCGTGATATCAGCCCAAGGAGACACTCAACTTGTAGATGGTTTGAGTTTTCTGCGTTTTTGCTTAGTTCTGTGTTTGCTGGAAATGTGAAAAGTGAAGATGACAAAAAATATAAAGATCAGCTAGTGAAAACTAACCCATGTTTTCTTTTAGATTCAGAGGGGTAAAATAACATGCCAAAGTAGCTGAAGAGATATTTCTGCACAATATACAAACTCCAGTATGATATAAAAATTCCTTTGTTGTAGTATCTACTTCTTTCTGTTTTTGAATAACCTTCAAGAGTGCAGTGAGTTCAGAACTGGCATAAACATAGCTAGATGTCAATGTTATTTGGATATTTCATATTCTGACACACTAGGAGTATAAGGTTGTGATGGCTTAAAAAGCTGAGCCTGGAACATTGATGAATGCTTATATGCATGTAAAAATATATGGGGAGGTGTCAGCCAGAGCACACAAATGCATGGAATCCATAGCCATTGGTTAAAGTTATGTTGAAATTGTGTTTGAGTGCTTGCCCACCATCACACTAAACTTTTCTTGTGTTTAAATGGAACTTCCTGTGTTTCATTGGACTGTGTGCTCATTGCCTCCTGTCTTGTCACTGGATGCCACTGAGAAGAATCTGGTTCTGTCTTCTTTCCTCTTTCTGGATAGGTATTTTTGCACATTTGTAAGATTCTCCTTGTGCCTTCTTTTCTCCAGGTTAAATAATTTTACCTCTATCAATCTCTCTTCATATGATAGGTGCTTCAGGCCCTACATCATCTTTGTGACTCTTGTGCTGGGCTTGCTAAGATGTGTTTATGTCTCTTGTTTTGAGAAACTCAGTCCTGGATGCAGGACTCCAGGTAGGATCTTGCCAATGCTAAGCAGAATGGAAGGAACACCTTCCTCAACCTGCTGGCAATGCTCTGTCTCATCCAGTCCTGGAGGCTATTTGCCTTCTTTCTCACAAGGGCACATTGCTGGCTCGTATTCAACCAGTATCCCTAGATCCCTTTCTTTAGAGCATCCTTCCAGCTAGTCAGCCCCAGCTTGCACTGGTGTGTGGGGTTATTTCACCCTTGATGCAGGATTTGCCATTTTGCTCTGTCAATTTTCATGACCTATTGACCAGGGTCCTTCTGATGGCAGCACAAATCTCTGGTGTGTCAACCACTCCTCCCAGTTTTGTACCATCTGCAAAATTGCAGAGGGTGCACCCTGTCCCATTATCCAGACCATTAATGAAGATGTAAAATACTACTGGCCTCAGCATCAAACCCTGATGTACATTATCAGTGACTGGCCTCCAGCTGGGCTTTGGGCCATTGGTCACAACCCTTTGAACCCCTTGACAGTTCAGCAGGTTTTCATTCCACGTTACAACCCATTTATCCAGCCCATGCTTTATCACCGTCTGAGGAATTTCAGTTAGCTAACAATTGCCAAGTATGAATAGGAAATTGAATCTCTGCTCTTCTAAGATATATAACATTTTTATTGCTTAGACAGTAACAAAGTGTTTCTGCTGAATTTGTTTGATTTTCAGTTAACAGAGAAATTCACAAGCCCTGCTTTGTTATTTTTTGCATGGCTGTGTCAGGATAATTTTATTGTAAAGAGTGAATTAATCACTATTCACTGCATAGATGATTCAGTGGAAGTGTGAACTCAGTTATATAAATTATTTAGTTATATGTATTGCATGTAGCTAGGCCATCTCTAGAAAGCTGTGTGAACAACATTAGTAAAATCAGTTGTGTGAAGATTTCCCTCAACTTTTAAAATGGTTTCCTTTTCAACAATTTAATTGCCCTTTTTGCCAGGTCAGATCATGAGTGAGCTCATGTGAGTGAAATCATATAACTGTATCACCTGGAGGGCAGAGAGTTTTGCATGAGATCTCTGTGCAGATTAACAGCAGAAACTGAATTATTGCCCTTTCTGAGAGCACTTGTTTGGTATCCTAATATTTGGGGGGGGAGGGGGGGGGTGAATCAAGAGCTGTTTGTAGGACCCATCTAACTGATCCACAGATAGATCTCAAAGAACCAGCTCCTCCAAACAGTGTGAGGTCTCCACACACTTTGATGCTTTCCAAGTGAATTTTTCACTCTCACAAAGATTGCTGCTTGCTATTTTAAAATGTTACTTCTGGTTCTCAAACTTGTGAGTGAGAATCTCTTCCTGTTTATGTGTTGGATGATATGATTGAAACACTTTTGTCCCCAAATGGAAAAGAAAGGTGAAAAACCTTTCAAAGGACGTCTTCCAGGAGGCTGATGCAATGCAGTTGGCTCTGAGATAAGCCTCGTGCTAGGGAAAAGGACTGTGCTTGAAAATTGCAACTCTGGAGAGCCTCTGTTTTTAAGACCAGTGTGATTTCAGGCATTAGTCCCTGTCAGATACAGTGAGAGAACATAGTGGACCTGATCTGTGAAAGCCTGCAGTTAGCAGCTGTATTTGTATTGTGAGCTCTGCCAACAGGCTGAGGTGCTCAAGCAGGAGGAATCCAGAAGCAGTGCTGCTGTTCCAGCTGCCAGCAGGTGCTGCTCTGCAGGTCGGCTTTCTTGCTCTCTTCTTGTCACCCAGGCTGGGTAGAGGAAGCAGCAATTAGAGACTAGTGCTTGCAGGACTCAAGGTTAGGCTTGGGTTTAGACCAGGCTCCACATGTCTTGTGAGTTAGTGCAATTGTTCCCAGGGATAATCCCACGTTTCTCACCAAGCAGAGTTCAGCTTGATAGCCCTTCAGCAAGCACTGACCTGAGCACCTCTAGTACTCACTGGTTTAAGCTCTAGCCAGCTTTCCTTCTACTATGTGCCTTAACTTCCTCTACAGATATGTAGAGCCTGCCCATATGCACAATGCTTGGTACTAACGGAGAAGACAACGAAAAAGTTATTGGAAATGCTTGAATGGATGTTGATCTATTCTTGTGATTGCCTCACCCCTCCATAAAGGCAGGCAAACTGAGAATAGCTCTGGATTACTAATATAAAACCTGAAATACACTTGCCTTTTCAGTGTAGTTTTGTTGGTTTTGAAACAACTTTCTAGTGGAAGATTCTCTGTCCATGGCAGGCAGGGTGGACTAGATGATTTTAAAGTCCCTTCCAACCCAAACCATGCTATGATTCCATGAAACTGTCTTGTGAATAGGTTGATCGAAAGATCTCATTGGAAATAGTGAGCTTAATGTGGAATGGTCCCATAAAGTGAAAATGGAGCTTCTTGGCAAGAAATTTATTCCAAAACTGCATTATTTCTGGCTGGAGAATGGAAGCAAGATTATATGTTCCTACAAAACACGTTAGGAAGTCTTTGTGCATAGGTTCCAGATCAAGAGTATTCATATAGATTATTCAGTGGATTGTTATACTTGAATAAAAGTGGGTAACAAGCTACAGAGATGAGATATGAAATGTTTGGAGACAGTTCACTAAGGTGGAATTTATCTTCATGTTTGCTTGATTTTACTTATATTCTCTTCTGTGAGAAAATTTTAGTTTAGTCCTGTGAATAGGGATCATGGGACTCCTATTAATTGACTTCTGCAGGTTTTTGTTCCTTTATGAACTACATTATAAACCCACTTTATTTTCAAAACTATTTTCATTACAATTGTGCCTGTTTTCATTATGGGAAGCAGTGGATTAAGAGAAAATGGTGAGATTATAAGGGACAGGTCTGAACCTGAAGAGGGAATTGTTCTTTGAAACGACTGGTACTGAAGGTTTATATCACTTCTGACTACTTGTGACCAGGATTGGTTTGGGATAAGTTACAGAGAGGGAAATACTGAAGAAAATAAGAGAATTTGGGAAGATTAACAGGTTTCTTGTCAAAGAAGAGCTGAGAAATATGCAGCCTCAACTTTCTAGTCCTCCATACTAAAGAAAATAGAAAAAAAAATTAGTATTTTTCCAGAAAAAAACTTAGCATATGTATCCTGATTCTGCCATCAATATCAAACATCTTTTCTTTGTATATCAGTTTCTTCTTTGCAAAATGAGGATAAGAGTATTGGGCAGATTTTGTGAGGTGGTTTGAGATCTGTACCAGTTAAGCGCAGGCTAACACAGCACTACTCTCCTTTGATGCTGGATGCTCACCACAATGCAGGACTAACAAGTTGGTGGCTAAGTGGTTATAGGACATAGAAGCATATGACACAAATAGTGACATTTCTGATTTTGCATAAATTCATGTGATTTATTCTGTTTCCTTTTATATTTTTTCCCATGGGAGAAAAGAAGGCAATTGCTTTTTCCAGTGCTGAGATATAAGCTACAAAGCTGATTCTGATGAAAAAATAGACTATGGTCTCTTGATGATTGATCAAAGCAGACGATTTTGAACTTGGTTTTAATCTATTATTGAAACAATATGCTAAATAAAAAAGCACTTGAATAACTTCACATTTGTTTTACCTTTATAGTTCTTAGTTTTTTAAAAAATTATATTCACTGTAAACAAGTAAAATTGTAGTTTTTACTCTGACTTTCACTGTCCTGTTGACATCACTTCTTGAGCCACTGCACATAGGAGTACAGTTCACATGGTACCACCTAGCAGCTCTGCTTTTTCCCTGAAGTGCCAGATCTCCTGTATGTATGTTGTAAAGGTCTCTTCTGTGTGGGTGTGGATGGATTCCATAGGTATTTATGTATGGGGGATGGAAGTGGACACCAGAAGAGAGTGAGTCAAAGAGGGCAAAAGAGTGTACTAAGAGGTCATGTCTGAAAGTCTCTCAGAACCTGGTTAGCTCCAGACCCAGTGATGCTGTTGAATCCACAAGCATGGATATATTAGCATGTGAGGCAGTCAAATTTGTTGAACGCCACCAGGCCTCCAGCAAACATCAGGATCAACAGTGGGATGCCTAACTCACATGGCACCTGAGGCAGTGGTGGCTCCTCTCTGCAGAAAGCAGCTACAGCCTCAATACCAGCTGAGACAAGGGATCACTTGAAGCACTTTCTGAATCCCTGCTAGCCCTTGTTGTAGCAGTAAAATGTTCTGCTTCTGATGGAATGGCTGGTGTTGGCCTCCCAGCTGTCGCTCCAGTCTGGTAACTACCAGTTAATGTGCTGTTGTGAGTTTTGTGAAGGGAATGTATTGTGTGTAGTTATCTGTTATTGAAATTAACAGCTTGATTTTATTTTTAACAACAGCTTTATTAAAAAAAAAAAGAAGGTGTCCTTCTAAATATGGGTTGTGATGTTTGTCTTGCTTTCACTTGATATTTTCAACATATGCATTGAGTAATCCAGGCACACAGATGAATCTGCCTAAGTTCCTCAATGATTTTGGGCAGGTAATGGGATCAGAACAAGCCTGGAGGACCAGTCAGGGTACTTCAGCTGACACATACAGGGTCTGTATGTCATGGATGCGGCCTTCCTGTAATTCTGTTCATATACATTTGTAAAATTGATGATACTTATCTAGACTGGTCAGGTTATTTTTCTGGGTGTCACATTTCTTAAATACTAAGATGTGGGTGGGGTTGTTTTTTTTGTGTGTGTTTTTTTGTGTGTGTTTTTTTTTTTAATTTGGCAAGCTGGATTTTGGATAAAAACTATAATTTATTAAAAGTTGACAATAAAGCATTAAAATTTTATTAAAGTGTCTGAAATATGTTAGGCACATTCACTAACTTAAAAAATTTTATTGAAATACAGGCATTTTATTAGTATTTGGACATTTCATTATTAGATAGCTAAATCGTGAAGAGCAGAATCAACAGTGACATGCTGGAGAATAGAAAATTTTATATGAAAGCAGGAGAGACATCAACAGGTGAAAATGGTGTTGGAATGTATAGGGGAATAGTCTGGAAGGGCTAGGCCTTAGTTTGGTGTATTTTGGGAGGGTAGATGCCACTCTCTTGTCTCTGGCTCTTAGACGTGACTGGAAACAGGAATATTGGTTTCCTTCTTTCTCAATTCCCAGGTGAGTTTCAACTGTCATTGAGTTAATGCATCTGATGAAAATTGTCTTTTTTCACTTTCTAGCTAGCAATAGCAAAACTAATTAAGGCATAATTTTTTTGTACGACGAGAGCTGGAAGTACTGGAACAATGAAAACACAAGGTTTTGTTCTGCGGTGAAGACTGGAAATATGCTTGTCACGAATAACTATGTTTTATAGAAATGAAAGACTATTATGTAAATTTTTATTTGTCAGAGCTGCAAAATGGAGACTTAATACCAGCTATGCTGCCAGTGTTACACAGACCTTTGATTATGAAAGGCTGAGTTCTGTAGAGCACACCAGTGCACAAGAGACAGGCTGCTTGGAGGAAAAAAAACTCAAGACTTTTATTCCCTGCAAAGGCAGTTCATTCAAAGAGGTGTTCAGACTGCTGGGAATATGTATTTCACCCTAGGCATGCTTTTACCGTGTGCTTCACATAGGGCATAGTTTTAGCAGTCCCCTGAAAATTTTAAATCTGCATGAAACATGGCACAAACTTGCAACGATGATAGGATGGCTTTCAGGAGATCAGAGAGCAGCTTTTAATATTCAAATGCTGTGACTGTGTATCCATAAAAAAAAAAATCTCGTAAAATCATTAACCTTAAATTTTAATGGAAAAAGCAAAACCTGTTAGTTTTCCAGACCCTTACAGTGAGATTTCAATTGACTTTGAGGCAAGGATTTTGCTCAGTAATAAAACTATTAACTGATTCAGTTGCTACAGTAATTACTTGTTTGTGTTTTGCTGAAAGGTGATCTAGCAAAGCGGAACTTGTCTCTCTACAATTCTCAGTATGATGCCTATAAAGAGCCATCTATGGATAAGCTTAAAATTTGAAGGAAAATATAGGCTATTTTATTAGCTAAAGATTTCATTTTCCTTTTACTATTGCAGCCTAAATGTATGCATCTTACAATTAATGAAATATTCATGATTTGCAAAGCTGTGTAAGACAGAGGAAAAGCTAATTTTTTTATTAGCTGTGTCTCACTTATTCACTTCACCGTCAAGTGAATTAATTCAACACTAGGCACCAAAGCATCAAATGTAATATTAACTACTGGGGGATGTTTTTTGCCTCATATTGCTCACTTATTGTAATCTTAAATGAAAAAAACTAATAGAATCCAGCTCACGAGACAACCCTTCACTGACAAAAAGTCAGTGTTAATTCAGGATCTTCTCCTTGATTGAACAAGTCACTGTAGGAAACTGAATTGGAACAAAATTTGCTGCAGACCTCATAGTGAGGAAATGCTTTCCTAGATGAATAATTCCAGTGTTCATAAGCTCGTGTGGGTGATATGTGAGGAGACGTGTGTGGCAGATATGTGAGGAGAGAACCAAGGTGTCTGAGTACACAAGGTTCACCTCATAAAGGGAGTTCTCAGACAATGATGGGTTATGTTATTTTCTGTGATGGCTACAGCTGATCCTTCTCCTGGCCCTTCCTGAATGCATTTCCTCCTTAAATAAAAATTATCAAGTGTATACATATTAAAGAATAAGGCTAAAATGTTCTAAATTGCTTTTATTAGCTAATTTTAAATCTTCATAACCTATTTGAGATGTAAAGGTCTAAAATATTGTACTCACTAGGAGTGCATTTCCAACACTTGTAACTGAATTCAAGTTCTTAATCTTCCAGGATAAAAGTTTGACTGTGCTATTACAAGAAATACAGGATAAGCACAAGAAGAAGGGAACTGTTGACACCAAAATCACAGATTTGCCCACTCACCTTTGTTCAAGACCAAACATCATCCCCAGAAAAATAATTTCTCCATCATCTTCTTTTACAAATTAAATCCATACATAAAACATTCTTTGCTGATGCTCTTATTCTATCAACTTTTCATTTGTAACTTTGTGGCTCCCAAGACAGATCAGAATATTGGTGTTGTGCATGTCCTTGTGAATCATAAGACCTTCAGCTCTGTGGGGTTTAACCTGTTTTGCTTGAGGGAGGTGCGGCTTCAATTGTGTACCAGGTTTTTCCTGTATTTTTCCCACATGATTGTCTTTTGAGACTAAAGACAAGTCCATGATGAGCTATGGAGGATGGGAATTTGGTGACTAATGACTTTTAATTCCTTCTGCTGTTGTGTGGGTCTGTAAAAAGAGAAAATCTTAGCAGAGCATGTTGTTCAGTAGCAAGTGAGGTTTGGATAGGGTGATAGGGCCCTTCCAAGTCTTGTGGTACCTGTCTATCTGAGTTAAATGACACCTAACCTTGGTCAGGCCTGGAAGGACACTTTTTGTTCAAAAAAAGAAAAAAATGTACACGGTGATAAGACCATTTCCTTTCTCACAGCGTCTCCTTTAATGTCAGGCCTGAAATATGAAGTCATTAGGGGATATTAAAACAGTGCTGACAAACTAATTAACAAAAGACATTACGCCGGATGGGCTCAATTTATCCTTTTTAATGGTTCTTATAAATGGGTGCCGCCAATTAAAATTAATAAAGATTTACCAGCGATTGCCCAGCATACACTGTTAAAGAGCCTCACTGAAGGTCGCCTTAAAGTCAGCCTTGTCAAAGCTGCAAGTTCAGCTCCCAATACCAAGCCATGCTGAGTTACTCTCAGTTACATTTTCCCAGGCAGTTTCTCTTTCTTTGTGTTTGGCTGAAGTTTATACACTTCTGTCTCTGTCTGTCTAAAATCTCATCCATCTGCATGTTGACTCTACTAAAAAATATCCCCCCATTCACGATTAGATTTGTCACAGTTTCACAAAGGAGAATCTCAACAGTCAGTATAATGAGAACTTTGCTCTTTCCAAATCTGTCTGTTATGACTAAATCGTTGACTAACAGCTTTCATTTTAAACCACTCTTTATTTTCTTGCTGTCAAATTAAGGTACAACAGTGTCCCTGCTTAGGGGTAGAGTATGATCAAGAATGCCCTGTGTGGCTATAGCTTTGTTCAGTATAGACCAGACTGAATTCTTCCAGGTCATGTTCTTATGGCTTCCAGCATTTCTCCACGTGTAGGTGATCAGATATTAAAAATATGAATTATGAATGCCTTAAGGAAGAAGTCTTCTTGTACTCTAGTGACTAAAACTTGGTGACAAATAATAATTTCTTTATAGTCTGTCCACCAACAGGAAAACAACTAGGAGACTAACCATGCAGCCATGAGCTCATCTATGATGTTCTGCCCTCCATTTCCATTTTGTAAGGCAGTGGGGCAGGCAAACCGGCTGAATGCCATCCTTTTTTTACCCTTGATAGAAATGCTGTCAGAAAGACTGCTGCTAGTGGATAGGTGGAGATGCAGCTGTAGGTTGTGCTGGGCTAGGCTGGTAGCTCTGTGCTGATCTCTGTGTCATGGGAATGTATCAGCTGTAATGGGCAGGAGACGGACTGTGGGAGAAGGTGGAATTGTCTCCTTAAGAACTGAATTCTCTGAGACAATCTTTTGATGTTGCTGCTGTTAAGGATTCCCCAGAAGGCAGCACTAAGGGGCAGCTGCTATTGTCTTCTCATGCATGTTTTCAGGTCTAGATTGTCAGTGTGAGATGGCAAGACATACTAATGCTTTTGGGGAGTAGCGAACAGTTCCAGATGCATTATCTTCAGTGCTGGGAAGTGACTGCTGTATGCTGGAAAGAGGACCCCAGAAATGGTATTCTGTGTTTTCTTCTTTGTAAAAACACTGATGAAACACAGTAAATTAGTTTTTTCAAAAAAAAAAAAAAAAAAAAAGGAAAGAGACCCATGGGAGCTATGGTAAATATAGTGTTACATTACATGAGCTAGAGAAACAGCTCAACTGATTTTGTGGGAGACCACCTCAGATTGCCACAACTAGGGCAAAGTGACCCTGCTGGGTGAGTTGATGAAGGCTCAGGGAAATGAGAAGGGAAATGAGAAGGATTAAATCTCTGACAACTTCAAGAGAGCTGAAGCTTCATGTTGGTGTATAGCTGTAACTATCTCACTGGAGCTGGTTCCTTACCTTTTTTACTTTTGCCACCTCATTCCCACATTTTGAGTATGCTAAGCACATGCAGGAAATCTATACGTTATATTTCAGGAGTGAACATGTCCTCCTTGTGAAGCTTAAAGGACATGATAACAGAGAAAAGATTGTCAGATTTTCTGAGCAGGAAGAGAGGGAGGGGGTAGGAAGGAGAGGAAGGAGAAAGAGAAGAAATAAAATCTAAAGAAGAACTGGAGAGAAAGTTAAACTGAATCATTGTTACTGAGTAGTCTTTCAAATTGCTCTTAACACTTGTCTGATATTTTAGTAACTCCTTTAGACGAACACTGATAAATCCTTTTCTCACTTACAAGCAGATTATTTGGCAGAAAGGTACATGATTTTTTCCAATTAGGAGTACGACACATGGGGACTAAGGGTCAAACTTTGGATTTTGGAAGCAAATTCTCTGCTCTACTGAAACAAATCAACTGCAAAATTATAGTATTAGAAATGTGAGTCCATCCAAGGTTTTTCAGGAATGATGTGGGTTCAACCTGCCTCAATTTCTGTATTTATTTCTCTTATATTTGCTATGTGAAAAGACATCAGACACGTTCTGGAGCACAGACAGGGTACAGAGGTACAGCAGTTGATGGAAACTCTAAAGCCATTTATTCTATGTGGAGAAGGGCTAAATCTGTTACCAGTAGAGTTCCTGTAAAGCTCTCATCCATGGCTAAATCTGATGATTTCAAAATACATCTCATACACAGCTCTCGGAATTCCTCTTGAGTTGACTGAATACTTAAAAGCCCCAGTAGATGCAACAGCTATGGGACCAGTCGCCCAACACAAATTCTCTGTTGGTTTGTCTAGTGTGTCCATATTTAAACTGATGACAAGAAGGTATTTGCACACCACTTCAGCATTGATTTTAGTATTATGCAGCGTCTGTTCTCTTCCTATTCCACTTGTTTAAAATCTCCTTTTCTGTAGTGTTGCAAATATCCTTGAAACAAGAATTTAGTTGAATCCAGTTACTACCTTGTGTCCTATTACACTTAATGTCACAGGACTATAAATTGTTTACTGTCTCATAGTAAAATTTTGGCACAGATATTTATGGTGGAGGTCTTAATTTTTGTAAATCTCCTTAAATGTCTTTTCCTGTGCTACATTAAAATAAGCACAGTCCTTTAAGCTTGTGATACCTAATAATGGTGTTTAGAACAAAGATTATCTTCAGAAAAATAAATTTTTCCTCTTCATTTTCTTTCTTTTATTTCTGATGCATATGTAAGCAAGAGCTTTGTAGTGTCCCTGTAGGCTGTTCCATGTTTGCTATTCACTTTTCATGTGATTCTGGAGAAGGGAAAATGAAGGAAGAAATGAATCTTCTAATTTAAGAAATATTCAGCTAATGGCAAGAATTGTATTTTGTGTGTTAAGACTTTTCTTACTGATCCCCTACTTGTCCTGTAGCAGAGGATCCACCAACCTGGATGTTGCATTTTTTCCTAGTTTTGTACTACTCAGTCTTCTTCAGTTTCTAGTTGCTTTGCAGGTTTGCTTGAGCTACATCCCCACTAAAATAACAAGTTAAACAGGCAGAAAAAACAACAGGTGAGAATTAAAAGTGAAAAGCAGAAGAGCATTGTGATTTCAAAAAGTCTAAATAGCAGGAAAGAAAATAGAATGTGAGAGATTTCACTGTGTTATCAAGTTTTGTTCCTACAAACAGTGGCTAATACAGAACTTCCTTGGCTTCATCCCCTACAGTGTGTAGAGCTGGGGGAACATAGTGATGAACAGTGGCAGATCTCTCAGCACTCCTTTGGATCTTTGCATCCTGATGGGCAATGTCACCTGAACTCCTTGGCATCCTGGAATCTTCTCATGCAGTGAACATACAAAACCCCCTGTTATTCAGGAACAGCCTGTGTATAAGCTTCAGTCTTCTCTGGCTTGAAAGTTTGCTTGTGTAGGTTTGAGTATGAGCTTTCATCCTCCCGTATGCAGTGACTGCCAACCAGGCTTTTTCAGGATATGTTAAAGAGGAATATTGGGGCATATGTGTTACAACCTGGTTCCGGGCTACTAAGCTTTTCAGTTTCCTCAAACAACCCTGCACTGAGGGATCACCAGCTTTTGTCTCACTCTTGATGTACAGTACATTAATCGTGCCCTCCCTAATTCCTGCTTCAAGATAAATCTCTTGCGCTCCCATTATTGGGATAATTGCTGTGGATTATATAGCAGTCAGTTGCTCCTTGGCAGGGAAAGATGAATGGAGGACATTTCCTTTGTTTTGATTTCATTTGCTAATTGCTGTATGGAGAGGTGGTTATGTTAATTTATCCTCTCGCCCTGTTAGATAGAAGGGTTTTGTTTAGCATGTGCTAGGAGAGGAGTAGTTGCCAGGAATCCTGAATGTTTCTTTGTCTTGCTCTGTGGATTTGGGACAGTTTTAGCAATTCATAGACAGAGTGCTCATATGTTTATGTGTTTTTTTCTATGTTTCTAGGCATAGGATGTGCTAATTATAGGTGCACAAAATGAGGATTGAAGAATTTTCTGCATTTTTGGTAGGGGCTGAATAGTCTGGTTGTTGGTCTCTTTGTACCTCTGTCAGACTCATGGCAGAAAGTCAGAACCCCACTGAAAAACCTGGGCTTTTTAATTGAGCATGTATGTCACCATTCTGGCCCCTGGACAAGAGGAAGAGGCAGAGCCTGTGAGCAGCTAAATACCTGGGAATTGAGTGTTGTCGCTGGCTTTGTTTTTATTAGGTAATTTAAAAAACAACTGTCACCAAGTGTGCAGTTTTCTCAGCTTTAGATAGATGCAGAGGTCTGAGAGAACTGGACAGATAATTAAGCCATTCACACTTGTTAGCCAGAAAGGAGTCCAAGCCAGTCACTGGTGAATGCAAATTGCTGCCATCTGTTGCCTGTTCTTTGGCTTTTGCAAAGTGTCTGGATGTCACTCTTTCCTGCTGAGACAGATGTTTCCCACTGCACATTTGCAGTTCAGGATTTGTACTAACTGCCACCCTCACCACAGCAGAGATGCCTCAGAACAGAGATTTTATTTGAATAACAGCTGAAAGGCGTAGCTGTGAGGAATCTGCCCAGTGCCTTCTATAATTTAATTGCTCTGTGAATAAATGAGACCCCTCAGTCTCCAGAGTTATCAGCTTGACAGTTTTTACTAGAACAAAATTCTTTTGATCCAGTGGCTGCAGCTATTAATTTAGGGATCCAGACATAAAGTCTTTATTATAGAAAACTGCCAGTCTTTTTACCAAGAAAGCTGCCAGCCAGTCCTCTTCGTTTGGGGAAGATGAACAATCTGGCCATCTTTAGATCTGGATGTTTCAAAGACCTTTAAATTGATCACAATAAAATCAACCATGGATAGTGACAGAAATAATTGTGCTAAACTATTTATGTTCCTGATTGTTTGTAGCAAAATAGAGGGGGAGGATTTAGTTACCTTTGGGTTTATGAACTCTATTTTAAAATTCTCGTGGAAGCCTATCTGCCTTCACTTTATGAGCATATAGAGCACACTTGCCTGTTCCAGACTGTTCATTATTTTTCTATTGATATGAAAACATCCTCTTTTTGATAAATTCCTCAGGAGGAAATATTTTGGGGCCTCTCACACTTTTGTTGCTCCATTGTTACGCCTATTGTTTCAAGGTAGGCTTCCTGCATTATGTCACCAGCAATCTCTGCTCTGCCTGCATTACTTTTTGTGTCATTTTTAACCTTCTCCCCATTGCTGTGAGCTTAGCCTACAGAGGATCTTCTTGGCTGAACAGTAAACTTTCACCTCCTATAATGTCCATACTTCAAATAACCATGTAATGTCATATCTAATCTTGGATATTGCTAGATTACAATTTAGGACTCTTCAGGCACTTCCTTGATCTTCTTCAAGAAAAACATAGTTTTATATTCAGAATGCATCCTATATGCAAACTGTCAAAATTACTTTGTGTACGTCTTCAAATTGTATTTCATATCTCCCAGGAGGATGCTGATTTCAAGAATTTGCCAGGAGGTTTTAAGATGCTGCCCTGTTTCAGGTCTCTTGGAAGATGGCTCGGCAGGCTCAGCTCTGCTCTGTTATAAATGATTCCACTTGGAACTTCTCCCATGTCAGGTTGACAAACTTCAGCCTCAGGCAGGTTTCTTGATATGAGGTAGTCATTGTCTGGAGTGTGAGAAGCAGTTTTCAGAAATCTCTTCACAGCTACTGAGAGCTTAGAATTTACCGCTCATGATCTAGCTGGGAAAGCTGCTTTATTTTGCCATATATATCACTGCTAGGATGTTTCTGTAATTGTGAGTGAGGGTAACATGAAACATTACAGGACATTTCATGTTAGAAATGAGTTTGAGATAGGCTGTGACTAAGAGAGTTTTACAGTAGGTGTCTGAGAGAAGGCCCACTAGGAGCTAAGTCATGTGGAAATGATTCCAAGACACCTAATGTATTTTGCAATTCATAGTACTTATTACCCATAGCTCTCAAAGCACTTTCAAGGAAGGTTAATACTGTGGGAAGCCTGTAACACAGGGGCTGCTGTTTTGCATGGAATAAACTCACAAAATCACAGAATGTTGAACAGGGCAAGCTGACCAAGAAATCCAGAAAGCTGGTTAGGAAAAAGATGAAGTTCAGCCGCTCAGATGATGAAAAAAGCTGCAGTGCACATGGTACTTGTTTGCTCCAAATAAACTAATTTTGCCCCAGGAGTCCTAGCTCCTAGTTTATGTGTAAACTCTTGCTATTGCTCCCTACTGTGAACCATCAATGAAACAATTGCAAGGCCAGATAGGGGAGACAGAGTTCAATAGCAGGGAACAATAGCATCAGCACATCTGGACCTCTTCATCCTAAGGGATGAAACAGTCAGAGGCTTGTGAAGACTCTTATGGCACTAAGAACAACAGACAGCATTGCCATCATGACACTGAAGCCATGAAGCCTAAAGGTACAGTAGCTAGTGCTGCCTTGAAATAGCAAAGAAAAAAAATGTGCTGCAGTGACCTAGCACTTAGCTAGAAGTGGCCTTCATCATGCACGTGTGTGTGCATCTGAAGATTTAACCAAAATGATAAATTTTTATTGTGCTGCTGGAAACATGAGCTTACAACACAGGTTGCTACTGGGAACATGGTCTGGCATACACCAGTCTTCTGGAAAGTAGTTCTTGATGAAACATCATTAGCAGCAAATTCACTGGGAGAGTGAAAATTATTTCCACAGGCCACAGAACGAAAACCAATCATGCTAAGAATTGGTCCCAGTCCCTGGAAGTTTCTGATAAACTTGAAAGCTGTGTAAAGAGAAGCAGTTTAGGACATTTAGTCACATGTCTCTACTACTTTGCCAGCTGTTGTTAGTTCTAGTAATAACTGATTCCTCAGGGTGACTTTCCTGATCTCCTAATCTTTTAATTAGCCAGAACTGATAACAAGGAGGTGACCTCTATAGACAGGGCAATGGAAATTATACTGAATCCCAAACAGAGGGGAGACTTACGCTATTTTTTAGAGTTGAAAACTGTTATTATTTAATGTATTGTTCATTGTTCAGAATGTGGCATTTCCCCTGTAAAATTAAACACAGGTGGAGGACACAAGCATGCAGCTTTGAAAGATGCCTAATGTATTATTAATGTACTTGCTACAGGAACAGGGAATGATAACTCCATGCATACCCACACTACACAAACATTTTATTTGAGCCCTTTGTAGGAGAAATACCATCAGTAGCAATGGAGGGATGGAGGTTTTTGACAAAGTCTCCTAACTGCATTGGATATTTGGACTTCCTCTGCTTTCTTTCCTTCCTGCTTCTGTGCTAAAATTTGCCTATTCACTTCATATGGAGACGACTCCCAGTGTTTATTGACAAGTCACTGGTATCTAAGCATATGGTTTTGATGAAACTGATGCTGATTATCTAAAAAAGAATCTGTCTCTCCCACAGTGCTCTACACTGCTTTGTCTTCCAAGCCAGCTTCCAGAGGAAATGAGCTGCTGGACATTGTCCTTCCCAAGTCAAAGAGCCCAGAGAAATTGGTACCTGCTCTCTGATGTCAGGTCACATTCTTGTGGATCCTTGCAAACTAGCAACCTTGTAAAGCAGGAACCAGCTAATATTCTCTCAGTAAAGGAAGGTAGTACTTTCCAACCAGTGGTGAATACACTGTTATGTGCTTATCTATATGTAAGAGAACTTAACAGAAAGACATGTAGTTTTCATGCTTTTATTTTTCCTCTTTGAAAATAAAAAGAAAAATCTGGGCAAGGAAATATGGAAGTTATCATCATGGTATGTTTCTACCTCCAGAGTATGTGATGGGTTTCAGGCAGTTTTCTCCTCACTGAGGAGAGAATTAAGGGAGATATGAAGTCATATGAAGCAATCTAGCAGTGCTGCTGCAGGTACAGATTTGCTTAACATGGCTATATATGGCTGTTGTACAGCTGTGATGTAACACATCTCACCAGCTGCTGCCATGGGGTGAGCCCATTCCCAAGGCTCAGTAGTATCTGTGCCTCATTAGGCTAGAAGTGCAGGATGTATAGAAAGCTTCTTTATGTTATAGTACTTTGCCTTCCAAGGAGAGCTGGCGTTGAGCAGGCAGGAGGCAGACAGGGAGCTCAGTGATGAATCTTTCATGGCAGGATGTGGAGGATAGCAGGTTACCTTGGAGTTTTGAAATGGATCTACGGAGCTTTTGTTTTGCTGCCTATCAATTTGTGTTTTAAACAATTGTTACATCTGTGCTTCCCACTTGTTTTTGGAAGAGGAAGCCAGTTGGGTTGTACACATCCAGTGAGGTGGAAATGTGTGTGTGTTAGTTATTCTTTTGATTTACTTGCTCATGCAGAGGAGGTAGAGCTGAACCATGGCTACATGGGTCCAGTCACTGCAGAACCACAAACAGATTGACCCTTACCTTAAAGCTGTTGTACTTTATATGTAACTGAGTTGATTTTTAGGAGAAAGGGATGATTTGTCACAAAGTATTTGAAATAATTGAAGATTTGTCCAGCTCTGTAAAATAAATGAAATTATCAATGGAGTCTAACGCCCAGTTGTGCAAAACCTTGGGTGATTACGAGGGCTGGACTGTGAGAAATTACTTAGACCATGGTAGCTAAAGGAGCATAAGCAAAGCAGTTCTATAATTTCCCATAGTTTCAGAAGGAATGCCATTAAAAAATTAACTTTGTTGCAAAATGAAATTTAAAATGCAGAATGCAACAAGGCAGTATTCTTAATAGAGGCCAGAAGGGTCATATCCATTGATGCCAGAAAGGTCATATCCATTGATTTTTATTTTTCTCCACGGGATGTTGCCATCTGAGAATACTGTCATGTCCCAAGCTGAATTCTGAAATAAGAAGTTTGCAAGTTCATTTAATCAATCTGTAATTATTGATTTGGTTTCAGAAGGGAATGCATGGCCCATGAAATAACAGGCTAGCTGTACTTTCTATTCTCTTCCCAGAACCTAAGGAAAGACCATGATAGCCCAAGATTATTGCCAGAATCTGCCTGGCTGTTTACAATGACTGCCCTATCTTCAATGATTCCTGCATTGCAATAAGGAAAAAAAAAAGATTTCTTGTTCTCATACATATTCTGTTCACTTGCTTGAACCCTTAGAAAGAAATGTCCTCCAATACAGCAGCTGGCAGGTGTCCAAAATGGATTATAACCAGAACCACTACCCCAAGAGAGTATCTGCTCTTTCTGGGAAACAGCAAATGCACATCAATCAGAAAAGCACACACAAAAGGCAGGCCATAAAATGTTAGTAGACCTGACCACAGATGGGAGCTTTCTGGCCTTGATACAAATTTAACTACATCATACAAAATCAGTTCTTGAGCTTCCAACTCACCATAACCAACAAATTCATCTTGGGTAGATGCACCTCTTCCAGCTTGTGCAACAGGATAAACCCTACTGTTCTCAAGCTATCTATGGCTCATTTCCTTGACTGATCCTGTTCCTGTCATCAGTTCATTGAAACAAGTTTACAGAAATAAAAATATGTGGACTGAAAAAAATGTAGTGCTGACACAGTGGGAAAGACATACTAAGTTATTTGTGAATGAGTCAACAGAATCCTAAAGACCTGTCAAATTAAGACTGGATGGGTCAGTGAGCCCGAGAGAAGAGAGTAGAAAGGAACATAAGATGTCCAACAGAAATTTGCTCACACACACTTTAAGCCAAAAATGAAGAAAGAGATTCTGAAACATGTAGTGAAAAGATGAGGCTTGTAAACAAATAGAACTGAGGTAAAGAGTGGGAGGGAAATATACCTACTTATACTGTAAGAAAGTTATAAGGGAAGGGAACAGTAGATTCTTCAGTAGATTAGGATTATATTAGCTAAGGGTATCACTACATCTTTTTAAGTCACACGGACAAAGCATCAAAGAGACAAAGACTTCTTAAAAACTAACAATATGAGACTAACAATGTGAGATCAGTCTACACAAAAGACAGGGAAGAGTTCCCAACAATCAATGTAACTGCTAATAAAGTAGCACAGACGAATATATTTAGGCTTTATTTAAGCATCATCTAGTGCTTGCACATAGATAATATAGACAAAGGGATCTCTAGGTGAAGAATCTGGGGTCTGCAGTAAAGGTGAATGGCTCCAATGAGGAATTCTGAGTGTCTGTTTTTACAGACCACTCATCTTCAAACTGTTTTGGTCTGCTGTCCCTATCAATAAAAAAATTTTGAGCATGCTCCAAAAAGCCTGGGCCCTTGGAGTTAGTTCCTTAATCTGCTAAGCTCTGAAGGAGTTGCCTGATTGTCTGAGCTGATGCACACCCCTTGCTTAAGCTGTGATGAAACCCAGGGTGGGTTTCTCTGCTGGAGACACCATAAGGCCAAGGGAGACACTAGGGAAGAAAAGTAAACTAGTAAGATTGATGTCTCCAGAGAAAATTCAGCTTTCAGTGCTTAGACACCCACTGCTTAAATTGATTCTCAGAGTGCCCTGCCATTGTTTGGGTGGATGTTTGCTGGGAAGTGTTTTCACTGTTCTTGGAGACTACAGAGGAATGAAAATTATTTATTCTAACAGATAACAGTTTGGATACAAAGATAACCATTTCCATCTGGCTGTAAATGAGGTACCAAACCTTTCATTAGAACACTTATTTTTGATCTAAAATACTAAATCATTCAACCTCTTGTCTATTAGAGGTTTGACAGTTTAAGATATAGAATCAAGACATTTCTGGGAGCTGGAATTTCCTCTCTATAGACTGTTCTAGTCTTTGAAGTGTGTAATTTGTAATTTTTCAGTATGATTTGAAAAATGTGGTCCTTCATGGTTTTTTCTCTGTTTAATAAAATTAATGTATTTTTGAGTTATGTGATGGTATATTTAATGTTTATCAATTTCATTTTAACTGCCAGCTATCTGAAAGACGCATCTAAGTGATTTCAAGGAATTCTTTATAGCTGTAGCAGTCTGGGGGATCAGCCTGTCAGGTAGCAAAAGTTCAATTTCCAGTGTGTTTTCATGCATAGAACAAAGACAAAACCCTTTTTTCTTGTCTGTCCTGTATGCCAAAGATCAGGAAGAATGTTAGTACTTAGTAAGATTTATCAGTTGTCTGGAGTAAAGAAAGGAAATGGCCTCTGTATTTGTTCTTCTTAATAAACTTCTGTTTTCCTGAGTAGAAGTTTAAAAGTCCATTGTAAATCAAGAATTTTCTCACTGTTGTGCAACATGTAATTCCAGGAAGACTAATGTAATCCATCAGATTCATTCTCTTGTTCTTTGGATTAACAAATTTAGCTAAAATCTAATTTCTTACTCCAATTTTATTTACACTCCAGGAATTTGCAAGGTTATATGGATTCAATATTTAGTAAGACTGACAACTTAAACTGAGGAACAGGAAATACGATCCTAAATCTATTTTAATTTTGTCATGCAATTTTACATTTTAGATTTCTGTGGAAATACTAATTTTACTTTGGTATTCACCATTGACTTCTTTTTTTTTT